>JYDO01000015.1:136338-257835 GCA_001447755.1 Trichinella papuae | reverse complement strand
AGAATTATGCTCTAATTATCAGATTGGAACGGAATTTGCATGCAATATGCCAGTTTTTCTGTTCTATAAATGTAAAACGCCCAAACCGGGAATTTTATAAAATTTCTCAAAAAATCATCGATTGCGGGCTATTGAAAATTTACATCCCTTTAAATGGAACAGTATTTCTTGTAATTATGCTTAACATATTTTACAAAACGCCTAACTTTTTGAGAAAAATGGAATAAGGTTTACTGTACTTACCGGTGGATAACGCTAAAGAATGAAAAAAATACCCAGCATGAGCAGATTAATTTGACATGAATGGGCGATTTATTTTATTTCCTTGCATTTGAAATTAATTTTTACCCCCGGCTACTCCGCTTACTACTCATTATGCAAAATGCCATTTCATCATTGTTAATTAGCGAAATTAAATTAAAGTAGCCACACATTTGGTATCAATGAGAAGCTCAATGCGTAAGAAAAATGGGAATGGGGACAGCATCCCATGAAATGTCTACTTTTTCAAAAAGAAAAGACTTAGAATGCATGCTTTCTGATTCGCAGGTGTTAATGATTATTTAACGGCTATAATTTCAGAAATTCATTTCAGTTGATCGTAACAAAAATAGAAATTAGTAGAAGACTAATGCATTAGAAGTCAAAAATGTTTCAGGTGCATAAATTGAAAGTCTCTGCATTGGTAGAAAGAGAGTTACTGATGGGCAACTTTCTGATGTATTAAGATAGGCAATACGACAACTTTAGAGGCCATTTATCCGACAACTACTGGACTGTTTCCGGTGAAACTCTCAAAAACACAATAATTTATCAATATAAAAGTATATTAATCAAAAAAAGTCCAAATTTTGATAAAAAATTTTTCGCCGTTTTTCGCAAAACAAGCAAGTCTATAGCTCACAAAATTTCGAAATTTTCGAGGAAAACTTTGTGAACCGAAATTAGCTGAAATGGGTATCAATCGATCGGAAACAATTTGACAAGTACAAAGAACGTAACCTCACCGCTCCTAGTTGCTTATTTCCCGAGATATTTGTAAAAAACAGGGCAGCTTCCAACGCTTTAACACAGGCAATACCAACTTTAGAGGCTATTATTTCCAGAACTACTGGACTGTTTCCGGTGAAACTCTCAAAAATACAATAATTTAACAATATAAAGGTATAGCAATCAAAAAAAGTCCAAATTTTGATAAAAAATTTTTCGACGTTTTTCGCAAAACAAGCAAGTCTATAGTTCACGAAATTTCGAAATTTTCGAGGAAAACTTTGAGAACCAAAATTGGTTAAAATGGGCATCAATCGATCGGAAACAATTTTCCAAGTACGATGAAAGTAACCTCACCGCTCCTAGTTGCTTATTTCCCGAGATATTTGTAAAAAACCGGGCAGCTTCCAATGTATTAACATAGGCAATTCCAACTTTAGAGGCCATTTATTCCACAACTACTGGACTGTTTACGGAAAAACTTTCAAAAACACTATAATTTATCAATATAAACGTTTATCAATCAAAAAAAGTNTGTAAATAAAAACGTAATGATATTCATCATTTTATAAAATTGTTCACTATGTCTAGGCTACTATGCTATAAGTGATGGAAAATTAAGTTGTTCTACTAATAATAAGAGGCAAAGTAGTTTTCTATTTGCATAATTTACTTTTTATCAAACATCATTTTAGAGCATTTCTATTATATTCAGTTATTTAATGCTGTGCTACGGCTACACGCACGTGTTCAACTATAATTCCGCTCTTCAATACCATCTTTGAATGAGTTCTATTTGATATTGTGTTGCAGGTATTCTTCTATGCATGCTACTTGCTTGACTTTTAATTAAGGTGAAAGAACACTAATCAGCATCTGTATTAGTATTATTAGTGTTAACTTTCAGATAATCAAATCAGATGCTGAACACAAACGAGTACGTATATGGTTTTCATTTTGAGATGACTAGAATAACATTATTCTGACTAGAATAACATGAATAAAATAAATCACTTATTCGTGAAATTGTCATTATTTCTTGAAGAAATAATTAGTTTAACATCATGTACAAGGATTAAACAACGAAAAATCAAATGTTCACATATGTAGGCAGGTGCCCGTATTAAACTGTAAAACTGGCCTCCCGGATGAGGGTTAAAATATTATTAGTAGTATATTACTTCTGATTTTCATATGTGCTTCAGAAAAACAAAACAAGGAAAGTGCGTCTTTGCGTTCCCTATTTTGAGATGACTTTACTAATATATTTCACTTACAGAATTCGAATGATATGAAATTGAATACTTCATATCCGTGAGATCAAAATGAAGTAGAAATTGTAATCATTGATTTATTAAAGCAAGTTTTCAGAAATCCAAGTTATGCATCACACTAATATAGGTACCACTGGAACTATTGGCAGAAATCTTCAAACAACAACAATTTACCATTTCTTACACACAAATTCCATTGCACATGAAGAGAAAGTAAGCAATACAATAATGATTATGATGTGATCAACATCCTGCATTATATTGTTTGCATATACTTTGCCTGTGCATTTTTATTATCAATTTACTTATTTTTCAATATTTCAAAAACTTACTTTTCAGACACTGAACAGCAGTGATCAAATATTTTGAAACTTTTATTTATTAACTTATTTATTCATTTACATTTATTTTGGTTGCTTATATTTCACATGATCACCGTTTTTATTAACATTTTACCAAATTTCAAAATACGTCACGTGAGTTCTTGGAATTTTCTTGTTTAAATATTTTTTCTTTTTTAAAAGTAATTTTTAAATAATTTATAAATTCTTCTTATCATAAATTTTGATTACTGCTTCTTTTTGCAATATTTTGTCTTCCCTTTCATTTCATTCCTTTCTCAAATCAGAACTTTGGATCAATATTCAATAATAATAATAATAATAATAATAATAATAATAATAATAATAATAATAATAATACGGATAATTGAAAACAGCAATGGTTTTTCACCAAACGTACGCACTCAAGTACGTGCATGTTTACTTTCCTTCACTTTTCACTTTAAAAAAATATTTTTGTTATAAATTAAAAATTTTTTTGCTTACGGTGACAATGTTGCTTGATGAACAATCGATGGATTCGATCGCATTCAACTTTTTACTCTTTCACTCGCTTTCCACAGCTACTACTTTGTTTCATTTTCATTCAAAAATTTCCCCCATTTTATTATTTAATTTCTCATTTCTATTTCGCTATTTGTCTCTCTGCCAATTATTATCACTATTAGTATTATTATATTTATGTTTTTACTTTCAATAATTTGTCAGCAACAAATTTAACAATGTTACTAGATTATCATTACCATTATTATTATTATTCTGTTCAATATTTTGCTGATAAACAACGTGTATCGATTTGTTTGCATTATAATAAGAACAAATAAAGCTGAAACAATCAATATTAATTGTAAGTGATAATAAGAAAAGGGCAAATGCGTGTGATTTGGCTAAAAAACTGAATTTNTTTTTTTTTAACAAAGAAAAGACAGAATGCATGCTTTCTGATTCGCAAGTGTTAATGATTATTTAACGGCTATAATTTCAGAAATTGATTTCAGTTGATCGTAACAAAAATAGAAATTAGTAGAAGACTAATGCATTAGAAGTCAAAAATGTTTCAAGTGCATAAATTGAAAGTCTCTGGATTGGTAGAAAGAGACTTACTGATGGGCAAGTTTCTGATGTATTAAGATAGGCAACACGGCTACTTTAGAGAGGATTTATTCCACAACTCCTGGATAGTTTCCGATGAAACTCTCCATAACACTATCGTTTATCATTATAAATGTGTACATATTAAAAAATGTAGAAATTTGTATATACGTGTTTCACCGTTTTTCGCAAAACTGGGAGGTCTTTCGCCTGCAAAATGTTGAAATTTTCAGAAAAGTGTTTTTCTCTGAATATGATTTGAATACATTTGTATCATTAGAAAAGATTAGAGAGTAAGTACAAGCTAATCCTCACTGTTGCTGGTTGCGTATTTCTCGAGATAATATCTGACAAGTTGGCCACCTTCTTATGTATAATAGTGGGCACCGTGTTAACTTTAATGGCAATTTATGTCACAGATATGGAGTTGTTTTCGATATGGTCTTTGCAACGCTTTTTATTTTACCGATATCTATAAGAAAATGTGAAATTTGTAAACATAATTTTTTACCTTCCAAAAGCAGCAAATGCTCTATAACCTGTGAAATTTACATTTCTAGAAAATGTTTTCCAATATTGATTTGAATAGATGAGTGACTATAAGTAATTATCTCAAATCTTGTCTGGGCCGTTCCAGATGGCGTATTTGTCGAGATATTGTCGTCTATATCCACATCTAAATAGGGTTTCTTTTGCAATAACGGAACATGCACTAAAATATATAAGCATGATAATTATACCTGGATTATAATTTTGTTACTTTCTATGAATGTATTTTTAATGTTTACGGGTAATCATGCTAATAAAAATTATTCTTGTTCTTTGATTATGCATTACAATAACCTTAATATTAATTATCTTTGAAAATTGAATTTTTTGTTAATTTGAGAAAAAGAATACCAGTGTAAATTTGCAACATCTTTCATATTTCACGAAAACGGTGTCATGACACTTCAGAGAACACTCACCAATTCTGATCAATGAGTGAACAGAATGATAGTTCCTTATCATGCTAATTGGGTTTTCTTTTTGATTATTTACTCTAAATTGGACGTTAGCTTATCTGTTGGCCTGAAGGCATTGAATAACTGATAATAATTTTTCTTCTGTAGTAGTTCGCGTTAGTAACATGCTTGCACAGCAATATTCCTCTATGCCGTATCTAGGCATACCTTGTTCTCTCAACATCTTGGTCGTGTTCTTTGGTCTTATTTGCTTTGTTAACTGAATATTATTTTAATTGCTCATATTTACAAAAGTTTTTCAAGTGAATCCGCTCTAAATGAAAGTAAAAGATCAGCATCTATAAATAAAACTGAAATGTTCAATAAAATAATGTGGCCTATAATAAAAGTGGCTTTTACGTGGCAGCACTTGATCTGATGAGGCTTGCATTGTTTGCAACGCTTCATTCATCAGCACAATGACAGGGCGCAGTTGACATTACCGATATCCTCAGGCAAGAAAAATTTGAGTATTAAAGCATTAAAGTTGAAGCACTCAAACAAAGCAAATACTTTGGAATAACTATAAAATTGCTTTGCAACTTTAATGCTCACTTGAAACAATGATCCAGTTTGAAGTTTTCTGCCATAAATTTGAATTTTCTATAAATGTTGCTTTTAAAGAAATCACATTCACTAAGATTAACAAATAGACAAACATTGCAATTCACATAAACAGATTTTTTCATCTTTATTTTCTCTTGCATGCAGGCATGCAACTGTGTTTCAAATGAACATTTGCGTGCTAACAGTGGCATCATTATTTTTCAAGTTACTTCAATGCATCATACTTATTTTTACTTTTCGTTATAATTATAAAGAAAACTTTTTAAAACAAATAAACATCATTTGCATATCTTCCTTTTCTTGCATTCCACACAGTTTTAAACTTTGCACTGAACAGAGGAATCATATACACATTAAAGAAGATCATAAAACGAAGTGCTCTGTTATTGCACAACAATGTAATAACATAGCACTATATTTTAAATATTATTTATGAATAACATTTTACTTTGTAGAATTCAAACGTTTTGATTGCGTTACTAAGACTATTACTTTTTGGTTGACGTTTTGGTCAAGTTGAGAGGCGTTTTGGTTATATATATATATATATATATATATTATACACAAATTATATAATATATGGTATAATATATAAAATAATATATAATTATATTATTTCTTAAAAAGTGAAAATTATAACATTGAACAACTTACAACAACAAATTTTCAACTTCAATTTTTTCAAGGTTCATTATCACCATACTGAAACGCATGTATTGTAAAACTGTCTGTTTTTTCATATAAAGTCTAGGCATGTTTAGTGCTGTTTTTTATTAGAAAGTGACACTTTCCATGTAGTTACATTTGATTATTTTAAGTTGGCTTTCAAGGTCTTAAAGCGAATATGGCCGCCACACCTTTTGTTCATTGCCTTGAGCATAATGATTAATATCACGCTATGGCCAGGGGCCTATCAAGAGCTCAGCTAGGCGCGGCGCGACAAATCGACGCCAGACGACCACATAAAATATAGCCCCACCCTGATTTTGACAGGCGCACCCATTCCTAACAAAGCACACGCATGTGTAGTTACGTACAAATGCATGATTTGTTTATTCAAAAAAATATGCAAGGGCACAATGACTGCATGTAGTTTAATTGGGAATACACGCTGTAGATACACACACACACACACACGCACATATTTATTTATTTATTTATTTATATATTTATAGATATTTCTATACAAACACGTTTTCATATGTATACAATGTTGAGAGTATATTAGAACGCTAATGCAAAAGCAAAAGCAACGGAGTCTACCTCGACCAGACTGCTTTGTGAAATAATGTAAATGAACACATAAATAAGTTAAGCAGTGCTCAGCATGGGCGTACGCCTTTGTAGTATGCTTTGTATAAGTCATTACTAGGAAATTCCTCAATTGCTGGTTCTCCATTTCGACTCACGCATGCAATACCCTTATCGCCAATAATGCGGAAACAGCCAGGACTGATGCTGTAAGAACCTTCACCTACCTTAAATGTATGGATTGGATTGAATATGCTGCAAAGTTAACGTTAACTAACAAAATCTTTACTTGATAAAAGCAGCTTATTGTCTGCAACAGCACGTTGTCGTCATTTTGGCTGCATTTGCGTAAAAATCTATGCGGTGGAACTCCATCAATCCACTGGCAACCAAGTCGACGTTCAATAACTCGATTCTGATCTTTTTGAACACAACCAACAAGCTGATGATTTGAGTGATCTTTACGGACAGTACATTGATAAATTGCGTTGTCAACAAAATACCGATCACCGTCCATCAGACGTTGGTGATCATGCATACAACCTACACACTTTTTTACAGCTCTGCCAGCTTCAATTGTGCATGCATACCTAAAAATAGCCCATTTTCATATTATTATTATAGCAAAGTATGATGACAACTGTTTACCAAAATTTATCTTCTTCAAAAGTATCACCGATGCTATAACGTTGTCCTTTGTGAAGGCAAGCCACTGGACGGATGGCAGTTGCACCGTTGGCTTTACGATAGCATTGGAAAAAAAAATCTCCTTTTGGAAACTCCTCGCCAAGTTGATAGCGCTGCTCATGATAAACGCAACCACCAACTTCCATAACAAGTGTTTCACCAATAGGTTTGCAAATATACCAAAAGCTGCGGTCAGCCCATGTGTCACGAGAATAATATACTGTCCCATTGACAACACAGCCGACATACTTGAAGTACAGGATGTTGTTTTTGTCCAAGGCACACATCAGCTGATATCCAGACACTGCGAACGTTTCCCAAAGACTAAGTTGTTTTCCATCTTGTGTTATGCAACCTTTGGGCCTGAGCTTACCGTTAGTACAATGATACACGTATCGTCCTTTAGTAACCTGCAGCATGCATCGGGATAAAATTTTCATTTTGATAAATTACCAAATACTCACCTCCATACCGTCAGTGTAGCCACCAGGACAGAGCTTGCGCTTGGTTAGCCTCCAGCTGGACTGGTCAGCTCTGGATGAATCCAACAGACAAACTGCAACCGCGGCGACCACAATAAGCAGTGTCATTTTGAAGAATTTCCACAAGTCTTATTGAATTGCACAGTTATAATATCTTTATTGCAGTCGCCAAAGGAAGACTGCTGCTACTCCAGCACAACTGAACAACCGCTGCTGTTCGTTGCTTTATATACGCTTGGAAAGTCGCTTGTCATTTTTTATCGCAAGGAGTGGCACGATTGAATTGGGACAAGTTATGACATCTATTATGTAGGTTATATGAAACCAGACAAGTACGCTTATCTTTGGCCTGTGACTCCATTACAAGTTGGAAGCATGGTTTGAACCGTAGTTTAAAGCGCCCCCTGTCAAGTAGTGGTTTCGTGGTGAGAAACCTGGAAGGAAGGAAGCCTGACCATGAGGAAACAAAGAGAGAACCTGTGAATACCAGTTCTGAGCAGAAACTTGCTCAGCCAAATCTTATTGCCACAGCAGATGAGCAGGTTTGGGCCCCAAAGTGCCATTTCCTGCAGGAAAAATGATTTTACGACGACAACAGAAGCGGCTAAGGAGTGGTACGCATCATTGATTTCAAGCAGCGATTTCAATCTTATCAGTTGGCATCAAACAGTTGACAAAAAAGTGAAATTTTACAAAAGCTTTGACAGATACTTGCAGGAAAATTTTTGAAGGCATATTCCTCGTCAGAATTTCTTAATTCATAATTTTAAAAACTGAACTCAATCAAAAATGCTACTTATCAATGCAAGGTTTATAATATATATATATATATACAATAGGAAATGAAAAGATCTCGGCAAATTTTTGTTCATTTATGCTTATTATACAAATGCATATTGCACAAACTATAACTTCATGAACAGTCAGTCAACTGCTTGGACATAAAAAACGATATTCATTGATTTGTTTACAGTTGATTTTGGTGACAGTATTTTTAAAATTAAAGTGATGCATTTTTTAAGTTTTAACTTACAACGTAGATATTTCAATAAAAGTGCATTAATTTGTCGAAGAAGAAGTTCTCTTTTTAATGTTAATGTTTTTCAAAGTGTGAAAAAACAAATAAATAAAAGACGATTTCAGTTATAGGTTTTGCTCAGATTTGCTTCGGGCTGTTGAAGTGTATTTTGTCATTCATGTAGAATGCATCTGGTTTTGTTATCATCTTTCTTTGCTTTTATGTTCTTTTAAATTTGGACGACAGTTTTGCAAAAACTCTGAAGCTTGTCAAAAAGAGCATAAATTTGGAAGAAAGCAAAGAAGGTTCGACGCAAAGGTTTGCAATCAAACAGAAGCATCAGTGAAATTGCAAAAATAGCTTTGCATTTGTATTACAATTTCAAGTATATTGGTATTATTTTTAGAGTACTTGGAAAATTGGACAAACAACAGCAAAATTAATCCTCTGGTTGCATTGTTTCTTAAGATGGCAATCAATCTGCATGCATAAACGTTTCTGAATTCGAACACAGCATTTGAAATGATGGAAAGCTGTTGTTGATGCAGAATGATGTGAACTGATGTCAACGGGCAAAAGATACTTTTTTTAGTGTAACAAAGTAGAGTAGTGTTCAAAATAAGAAAGATGGCTCATTTTCAGATCAGATTGTCCAAAAGAGGCATTCCGTTTAAACTGAAAGGTGAAATCAGATAAAAATTTTTTACAACTGCAATTTATTTTCTTCCTTCACAAATGCAAATTGAACTTCAATGTTGAATTTTGATAATTGCACATCTTATTAACAACAAAAATGAAAACCAAACTCATGAATGCGAAACTAATTTGAACAATTTAGTCGGATTTGAAAAATACTAATAATTTTGTCAACAAAACAAAGTTAAACAGCAGCTAATGCACTAGGTGCACCATGAAAGCAGCCACTGAGATGCGCTTGATTTCTTCAAAGCACATCTTTGTTAGTGATTAGAGGAAGTTTTGTTTTATTTGAATAAAAATTGAAATTGTGCTGCTTCTGCTTATCAGCTTTTGCAACAGAAGGAGTTATTGAATAAAAGCAGCGATTGTGAAACCAACATTGACTGAATTAATTCAGAACAATGAACAAGAACTTTCCATCTTCAACTTTACCAAGAAACGAGTAACTTTTTTTCCACCCAAAAAAAGTTGATGACCCATCTCGAAATTCAGCTTCTGCTAATCATTTGCCTAATTTGGACTAAATAAAATAATAAAAAACTAATTGTAAACATTTGTTTAATGTACGACGGACGAGGAAATTAATTTACGTTAAAGTCACTCTTCCAACATCTGCTAATGCGTGAAACGTGACGTTGAACTGCTCATTTCAATAAAAGCATTCGCTGAAATCAAAATGACACTTTTTCCTTTCCAGGTTTCTTTTAACTTTGTTTGTTTTCTGTCATGCTTTCAAAAAAAATTTCCATCAAATCATCACGAGCACGTTGTAACTTCTCTTCGGTGCAATAACATGCAACAGATATTACAATTGCACTTCTTCAATTTGATAATACCATTTACAAAACTGTTCATCATTTTTTTTATTAACAACAACCACAAGATATAAGGAAATAACCAGATGATCAATTATATCAGGCAAGCAACTGCAACTGCAACTGCAATGAGGCAAGTATTCCAAAAGTATTGCACACCATCAAATAGCGTGTATTATAACAATAAAACCGTTACAAGTGCTAGATGACATTGAGGAAGTTCCACAATAGCATCAAAAAGAAAAAAACAAAGTAATCAATTGTATGCTCAAAAAGGCAAAAAGTCTGCTTGAAAAATGCAACATCGAACACCATCTATTCACAGACTCAGTGATGGTGTAAACTCAATCAACAAGGATTTTATCACCTGGAAGAGAAAGCATGCTTTTGCTTTGTTTCTAAACTTGCTTGTTCAAAATTTATTTGCAACAAACATGTTTTGATTAGAAAAAAATTAAAAGAATTGTTTGTTTATTTTACTTTACCTATAAAATACACAACTTTTTGAAAATAATCTAGAAATTAAAACAGCAAATAGTGAATAATAATATATGCGGCTAAAAAAGCAGAAACGCTTCAACGCATTGCTTGCTGTTCACATTTACAATCAATGTAATAATTTACTAGCCAATAATGTGATATACAGTTGCGATCGCCTTGAAAAGCCACAAAATGCCCTTGGCAAAACCACCAACATCACTACCGGTGTCATATATCTGTCTAGCTCAGTCTAGTAGCACAGTGGAAAATTAATTTCCTACTGCAAAAGTGTTAAAATTTTTGTTGATTTCAAAACGTATATTTTCAAACAAAAATAACAACAAGTGCCCAGTTTTTATATACGTTACTTAATATAACTGTTAGATAATTGTTAGATTTATAAATAGATTGTTCAAAATTTCAACGAAACGTTATATCGTTATTAATCGTCGGCCGCGCCTACCACTGGCAGGTGATAAAGATGATGAATTTATAACCAAGTTAAAAAATAAAACATAATTAATAATGATGCACTGTTTATTTCAAAATGAATTATCATTACACAAGCAGCAATATATATATATATATAGATCGAGCAAACGTAATTTTTATTTCGGCTTATGATTTCATTTTTGGAAAATATCAAATCTGTTGCTCTTACGCTTTTTTTTTAAATACACATTCTATTGCAAAATTTGTTCCATTGTTACATTACATTGTTCTGAATATATATATATATAAATATATATATTGTTGCACAGCTTCTAAAAAACACACAGTGCAATACATTGTGTACTAGAAGAATACGTGCATACTACTTGTTGTATAAAATTTGCATTAAGTTTCAAATATTCAAATGTGAACAGTTTTACAACAGAACAGTTTAGAACAGCTTTGTTTGTTTTTTCCATTATTAAAAAAAAATTAATGTAATGCTGGAAAAATTTGAAAATTTCTGAACGCGAAAGATGGTACAAAACTTTTCCACTTTTAACAATGATAGAAACGTTTCACTTGAGCGAGGATAAAGGTTACAATGATGCTTTTGTCATGAATGTCAAAAGCAAATAGAGAGGCTTGTTGGAAAATTCACAGCACCACAACACGACCACACACACACACACACATACACACACGCACGCATACAAGCCGGCAAAGAGAAATGAATGGTCTGCTACAAGGGCGTTGGCTGAGAACTGCAATTTCTGAAGCTTTCACCTTCACCTTGTGCATGGACCAAAATTAACGACTTGTCACAACAAAGGCGTCACATGTCAAACAAACCCATTTCCCAACACTTTAGTTTTGTCCTGCCGCCATTGTGTCGCCACAGCCGCGCCCAATAGCCTTGTAAAGAAACACCATTTCCAAGGCAAAATTTTTACGCCGATGATCCTACCACACTGGAAAGTGCAAATCAAAATTTTCAAACCACACCCGTTTTCATAAATGCTCCGTTTAAAAATTGGAAGAAGCCCCAGTTTAGATACCAAAACAGAGTATTTCAAAACATGTTTTATCCCAAACAGACGCTGCAATTCCCTGCTGGGGACAGAAATGACCCGTTTTCAAATTGAAAATCTTTCCCCATTCACATCTATGCGTTTTATATAATAAAAACAGCAGCACATCATTCATCTGCTTCAATTGCAAGTGCATTTTTATGATTTACAATATCTTCAGCATACTTTTATTACAATACCTCACGACTTCAAAATGTGACCACTACTACCAACTAACTCACCTGCATCAGTCACAACATATTCAACTTAACAAAGCCCAGCGGATGTTATTGGTAAAAAAAAGAATAATAAGTCAGAAATATCCTTTTTTGTTTAAACAAAGAAAAATATTAATTTGTCATGATACAACTGTTTGCTATATATGCTTCGAGTTAATTGCATCGTAAATATTACATTCATTTATCGCAGTGAAACACGGCTAATAAATTTGATGATGATCCATCCAAAACTGCGACACATGCACAAGTTGAACTTCATCGCAAAATAATCTCCCAACTTCACACAGTCAAAAAACCACAATAGAGAACAACTCAATTATATATATTTTTTTTTTTTGAATTCATTTTTTCAAATTCAACTCCTTTACTTTAAAACAATCATTGAAACCACTTTCAAAACTGCAAAATAATAACAACAATATATATATTTATATCGTGTGATAATCTATATAGTAAAACGTAAAAATCTGCTAATTTCGGAGAATGCAAAATATTTTTTTATCACTTTTATATCTGTTTGTTTCTCTTTGCTAATTCAGTAGGAAAAAACACGCACACCAGCACGCCTACAAGTGGCAAAGATGAAACGCAAACACAATGAATCCACACCGACACAATGACATTTCTCCGCACAATGAATTAACATCTCAGCCTCGATGAACATTATTGTACAAATATAGCAAATTTAATATGCAAATAGAAACAAAAAAAAATCGACACGCTTAACAAGGAATAATATTGTATTCAACATTGAAAAATAAATTAAAAAAAAATACTTGCTTTTTCTTGTTATCATCAACAATGGCTCACATTGCTCGAAGTTGTGGCAGAGGATGATGATGAACTGCGAACGCGTCGTGTACTTCTGCCATGTTTGCTGGATCTGTGCTTCGACTTCCTCTTGTCCCTCTTTGAATATTTCTCTTTACGATATTGTTGTCCACTGACATCCACCTTGCTACTTCTCTTCAACAATTCAACTGTATCCTGTTGATGTTTCCTCCTTCGGTGCCGATCCTCTTTTCGTTCCGGAGTCGGTGAACGGTCACTTTTCTTCTTGGGCTTTCTCCTGCTGGACGAAGAGGACCCCTCTTCGAATGATTTCGACAACTCAACGCTGCGTATCTTCTTCTCTGACGAACGGTACTTTTTCGAACTCGACTCCTTCGACTGCTGCTTGTCGTCAATGTCCTCAACCCGGGATTGACCGCCACTGAGATTCACCTCCAATAATTGGTCTTCATCAATTGCCGACAGTTCATCATTCTGACTGTTTTTCTTTTCTTCCAAATCAACTACTTCTACTTGTGCTTCTGCTGCGGTTGCCATTGTTGCACTATCCTTTTCGCCAGTTTCACTTTTCAACTTAGCCATTGGAGAACTGAAAGTCTGCCTTTTATCTTTCCATTGTGAACATTCAATCACTTCAGCACAACTATATTCACTTCGATGACGCTTATTTTCAGGCGACAACAGTTCTTCTTGTTCATCCGCTGTATTCGCTTTCATGCTGTCACTGTTTGAACCTTTCACCAATAGCTCATCAAGCCCGCCGATAGATTTCTTCTTTGATAAACTTTCAGGTGTCAAAGTGGACGACAATTCAGCTTTTCTCTCTTTTGAATCTGAATCTAAATCTGCACATTTAGCATAGAGTAACAGTTATTATTGTCGTAGCTGCTTACCATCAATATAAGATTTATTTTTATTCTCTTTACACTCTTTTGATGATTTTGAATCATTACTCTTGTCAATCTGTTTGATGGATTTCATCACTGATGGATCTTGCTTTGAATCACTACAATGCTGCTGCTGCTGCTGCTGCTGCGGCTGCTGCTGCCGATGATGACGATGACGATGATGATGACGATAATGATGACGACGATGGGAGTTGCTGTTTTTTGCCTTCAAAAATAACGACCTCACTTCCTCGTTTACGTTGCTTCTACTTGAATGTTTAGGTGAATCATTTTTGTCATGTTTCTTTTCTTTTGCTCTTTCTTCATTCGGCTGTACATCGACTAAATCAGCTTCGTTCTCGACAAATTTCGATTCCATCTCAATTCGTTTTTTCAATTCTTTAGAGCCAGCCTCCGCCGGTGAACGGGATCCTCTGCTGCGTTTGAAAGACGATGACGACCCTAAGATGTCCTTTTTGGGAGACTTTCGTTCCCTGGAAGGATTTCTGCGTGCGGTCGATTTGTCCAAACGTGAACGATGACGATGCAACGAACCACTGCTAGAGTTTGATCTCCTCCTTCGCCTGTCGCGCCTCCTGGACCGTCTCCTGGGCCTCAGGTGCGGAGGTGTGCTCGACCGAATGTGATATCGTCGAGGCGGTGTACGTGGGCTTCGATCTCGGCTTCGACTGTAACGACGTCTGGACCGACTCCGTCGCCGCGAATGGCGCCTCGACCGATGATGGTACAGGGGAGAGTTGGCGCGTTGGATCAGCCGGTCGACCTCATCTTCGTTGAATGGCGTCGCCGTGGCCAGGATGCCCGACTGGCGAACCGCCTCTTCCACCTCCTTCTTAGCCATGTCCAACGTCTTGGCCAGCGGTTTCGCAATGGAGGTGTTCGAGTGCCACATCCTCAACTTCTGTCCTTTGTAAAGTAAACCATTTTTCTGCAACGCGTTCACTACAGATAGCTGACTGCTGAACTCCACGTAAGCACAACGCTGGGCTGCATCCCGACGACCGGCCATGCGCAGGTACATAACCTCTCCAATGTTATCATTCAAGAACATCATCAAATCGTACTTGTCTACGTCCGCAGCCAGTCCACTGATGAACACTGTCCTTCGGATCTCTTCCACAGTCGACATTGGCAAACTGCCCGACAACGGTGGATACGCAGGTAAGCCTAGTTGAGTCAACTTCGGATCGATGGTCACAATCAAATCTCGACCATCAACATGCCTTGCCTCGCTAACCACACCTAACGGAAGTTGCCTCTGACCAGGCAACGTTGGACCGCCCAGCATCAATGCCACATCTTCCTCGGGTATTTTCCCTTCCGGAACGGGCACGCAAATCAACGCCCGGTCAATGAACACCGTATTGGTCATGTGTTGAGCAGTGTCTGCGCTCGACGATCGCACATAACGAATATAGCAAAGTTTGGTCTGCCCGATAAAATTACTCGGGTTCGTATCCGATGGATACATGCGAAACTCTTCAATACGACCAAAATAAGAAAACATGTGATAAATCTGTTCACGGGTCAACAACGGCGAGATGCTGCTAATCTGCACCAAATGCACTTTCTCGTTCCACTTTCGTTCACTTTCTGAAACACAATCAACTATTTATCAAATTCCAAATCACAAATACCTGATGATTACAGCCAAATTTTGTTTTATTACACCTTTTAACTACAGTTGCATCAAAATCGATGAATCAACTTGTAAAATCAATTAAATTCAATTAAAAACTCAATTTATCGATTAACTAAAAGAGAAATCAAAAAATAGAAAAAAAAAGATAATTTGCCTTCAACGGCAAAGCAGCGTTAGCTGTAATTTCTCAACGATGAACAAACGATGTTTGCTGATGCAATCATCTACATACGAAACAAACCTGACCTCGTCATACCAAAATTAAACAATGCGAAATTAGTAACCAAAAAATTATGCTTACTCATAAACAGTCAAAGTAATTTTTTCCACTTCCAAAATAAAAAAAACATAAGCATGGGCTACAGTACAGGAAATGACAAACATAAGAAATGAAAACACCATCATCGTCTTACATCAAAAGAGTTAGCAAGAAATGACCAAAGAAAATCAGTGTAAGCATGGCTAAACAGTATTTTCAGAAATGTTCACCCGACAAATGCAAGTCTAAAATAAAAACATTCTACCAACACATCTGAGCATTTTCACTACTCATTTTCTAAATCAGTACTTCCACTCCTAACCGCAATGCAACTAACTGTTCAACATAATGAGAACAAATTCATAAAAAAAACACCCTTTATTTGATTGATAAAGAATTGAAATTGTAATTAAATTAAACATATCAAAACAAAATACACGTTTAAAATGTATCAAGCATCTGAATAAAATTTCTGCTCAGGTTATGCGTAAGTTATTAATGTAAAATATTAAATCACTTTGCTTTTGATAAAATTAATAAAAAAACGACAGTGGAAATAATTTTGTTTAAAATGAAAGCAAAACAGTAAAATAAAATGAAAATTTCCTTAATACAATGCTTTAAAAGTCACACAATGTATAACAAATAAATAACTTACTCGCCATGCTTTTTCAATCAATAAAATGTTCGAAAGTTGTTCAACTGCACGATTGTGATGTCACTTGCTAAAACAGTTTTATCATTAGACAGCATAAAAAGCCGTTGAAATGTTGCAGCAGTGCAAAAGCATGTAAAGCAAAAACAATGTACGACTTTCAGAATAATTTAAAAATATCATATAACAGATAAATTTTCAGATATTTTACACTTTTTTTCCTTTTTACAAAAGATTAACTGCTCAAGGGTTAACAAAATTTAGTAGTAAACAACAGTTTAGTAAATATTTAGCGATAAACGTTCAGTAACACACAGCTATTACTCGACAATATTTTCAACAGCATACTAGAGATTAAAAATAACTTCGATGATATAACATGTTACCCATATTAAGGTAAACCTAATCAAAACCATACCAGAATAAAGAATACTACTGAAGAGTAAAATAATTTTTCATTACTTCATCATGATTACATTTTAAAAAAAGTTGTAACGTACACCTCAGAACAAAAATTCATAACATAAATCACTTACAACAATTATAAAAGCCCAGTTAAGTTCATTTTACATGCTAAACAAACAATGTAACAACACTAATAACACTTAACGATGATGTAAAGTCACAAATGAGATTATTAATGTAGCGAAAATTTGCAAAATATAAAATATATAATTTAGTTACACATATTTTAAATTATTAATATGAAAAACCATCACTTCCAGAACCATGTTGAACTTACGATAAATAATAATGTACTGTATTTCAAAAATATTCAGGTTTAACGTTATTCATATAAACTCTCATAAATATTGAGTCAATTCCAAATCAACTTTATCAAATCTAATGCCTATTAAAAGTGATAATCTATAATTTACTCTGTACTTCAAAAATATTGAAACTTTTACTTTTAAAGCTTTCATTGTAACATTACTGTTTTTTACATATGGTATGCATAAAAAATTTCAAAGTGTGATTTATAATTACTGTACCTCATTGGTTCTTCTTTTAATTACTACTTTTTATTATGTGCCCTATACATAATTTTACGTTAAGTTCGATGATTTGCACCTTAAATTTAAAGTACTGCTTTAAGTTTTAATAACGCCAAAACATACTGTAACTTTTCAAAAGTAACAACCTGATAATGAAAGAAGATATGCATTACTTATACCTCTTGCATCAGAGTGGTTAAAATATTTTTCTCTGTAATTTTTTCTCTATTAAAAAGACATTAAGATTTGTTAACAGTTCAAGTTTTTTTTAGCAATAAGAGGATGATAAGTAATAATTCAATATAAGACACTTTGTAAACTTTTAAATTTATCAAATATTCAAATTGAAATTGAATAAAAATTCATATGATATTCATATTCACAATATTCAATATGATTATAGTTGAGTAGAACTGCAAAAACAAATTAAAACTGTTTATTATTCAAATACAAAACCCTAAAATATATGGAAATCATCATCTTTACTAGCGTAATCTCAAACTACTATGCGATCGCATAACAATTAATCACAATCCCATTAGAAAATGGCATATAAATAGCACAGTACACACTAATAACCCTAAACCAGCAGAAATTTGATCACAATAAATAATCAAATTCATTGGTTATCATTTCCGTTTATCTTAGCATTTTTACGAAAATCAGATGACAAATATTTTTTCAAATTTGGACGATCCATAAAGTGTGCATGAAAAGTCTTCAGTGCTGGAAATTTTTCCAAGCAAGTTGACGAAAGTACCAAAAGCACGTCCAAAATTTCAACCAGTGCATAGTCTGCAAAGGTTATCTGAAAAAAATTTTTTTTCATAAATTTCACAATTTATTAAAATTCTCAAAGTAATAATTATCATTTAAAATAATGGGAAAATTGAACTTTATTCACTTTATTCATTCAGTTTATCAACTTCAATTACCTCGTCATTCAAAATGTATTTCTTTCCTGTAAGTAATTTTTCAAATCTCGCCAATTCAACTGGCAACACTTCGTTAACAAATTTACACTTTGATTCATTCTACAAGAAAAAGAGTGTTAAAAATTAAAATCACTAATTAAAAGGATAATTTTACTTACACAAAAATCGCCGTATATGAGACGAGCATATTTTAATCGCAAATCAACAATGCCTTCGTATATTACGTCGACATAAGTCATTTCATCAGCGTTTCCATATAAGCCTAAAGTTAAAATATTAAAAAAAAATTGCATTCATGGAAAGCAAATTTTAAATTTCCACCAAAACGACGCCCCAGATGACGCATTATAGCTCCAGATTGAACGATCGGCTTATCATCCTCATAAAGACATGGAAGTTGCCCAAACAACTAAAATTGAATATTTACATTGTTAAAACAAACAGTACACAACTGTATTGCATATTTTATCTTTTTTTTGCTAATAAAATTTCTTTAAATAAATATGCAAAAACATTAAAAATCAAAAACCATTTTGGGCTTTATTTCGGGCCAATCTTTTTTGTCAATACGTTCGTCATCAAAGTTAACTTTTTGATCATGAAGTAACAGTCGTATCGGCTCTGCCAAGCCTGTAAAAAGTGAAAAAAATGAAAAATGGTGATAAAATTATGCAAACAAAGATGTGTGAAAAAATACCCCTTATAGCAAAGTAAGTCAACTTATATTTTGGTGCCATAGCAAAGGTTGCAACTTTCAAATTGTTCTAGATTGCTGAAAATTTCAAATTTGTAATAGGAAACAACAACGCAACTGAAAATTGAATGCTCCTATAAAGCGACTACAAAGAACAAAAAAAAACAGAAAAATTTCAACGCCAATTCCTCATTGACAACCGATTGCTTTTCGATTGTTCGAGTGCAGACAATAGTGCAAAGCTGGCAAACAATTTATGCACAACAGGTACTACTCGTTTTATATTTGAAAAATATGCAAAAACGCCTACATGTTTTAATTCAAATGCAAAGCATTGAACAAATGTGAAAATTTTGAAATGCTGACATTTCGAAAATAAGATGACAAAACGAAAATGAATAAGAATCGTCTGTCATGAAATTGTTAAATAATTGTACGAGACAATTCAACAAAAGGGCTATTCATGAGCAACAATGTCGACACCCCTGGTTCAAGAAATCACAACTGACACGTTCACAAGAACAGTATTTTGAGAATGTAAACGCAAGTTGCACTTTGAATGTTGAATCAACTTTATCTACTAAAATTGTCAGATCTTTGAATTGACTGACAATTTTCAAATTTATCATACCACAAACAGACAACACCAACCATCACCCAAAAAACAGCATACAGACGACAACACAATCAGAAACTAAACCTTAGCGTCATGTCAACTGTTCAACAGACACGACGACTGATGGCAAATGACGTCACATCTTTTGCTCGCTCGATCGTATCTAACTTTCAAGAACAAAAAAATGCATAATTTTGTTTGATAAAAAAATCAAAACCAATAATAGTAGAAATTTTCACAATTAAATTAAAATATTCATAAATAATTGTTTCGCAACATTTTTGAAAAATTATATTTACAAATGAAAGACAAATTATTTTACACTACAGTAGAATATGAGCATGAAGGTTTGAGTAGAAAACAAGTAATGAATAGTGTGATCAGAAAAATGCAATTTTTATTTAAAATAATAAATTTTCAACTATTCATCATTGCATTGGAACTGTCATTGCTATGTGCAAAATTTTGCTTAAATCGTATAATTGATCAACGGCAAAATTTTCTCATTAATTTCAATAAATAGCAGTATAGTGTTAATTTCTTTTTTTAAAAAAAATCATATTTTAATTTAATCGAATTTTTTTGTGATCGTCAGATTTCAAGTATGCTTTCAAATTTGGATGATCAGTAATAAAGTCTGCATGATAAACTTTCAAAGCCGGAAAACTGGACAGACAAGCTGGTGACAGTGTTAACAATGTATCGAGCATGTCGAATAACGAATAGTCGGCAAATGATATCTGAAAAATAAATTTTTTTCATTTCATCGATAGCATTTATTTTGTACAGATGAACGTTGAAGTGAAAAAACAAATGCTGCTTTTCGTTCACCTTGTCATTCAAAATATACTTTTTTCCTTTTAGCAAATTTTCAAATTTTTGCAATTCAACCAAAAGTACTTCTTTTGTAAACTTTTCCACTTCTTCTTTCTGCAAATTGACTAATCAAAAAATAAATCATTTAAAAATATGCTTACTGTTACTAACAGAACATTCAGTATAAATGAAAGGTGCGTATTTTTTTCTCAAATCACAAATGCCGTCATATATTTCATCAACGTATGTCATTTCATTTGCATTTCCGTACAAATCTAAAGCAAAGATGGTAATTTCATTAAAGTTGTCAAAACTATTTCCACATTTTCTACCAAATCGACGGCCTAAATGGCGCATTATAGCACCGGATTGAACAATTGCATTGCCGTTCTCATAAAGACATGGAACTTGTCCGAACTTCTGAAATCAGTTTCATTATTAATTTATTTTTTAAAAAAAAAACTTTTTTATTTCCTTAAAAAAGTAAAAATTTACAAACCAATATAGTTGGTTTAATTTTTGTCCATTCATTTCTGTCAAAACGATGGTCAATGAATTCAATTTTCTGATCATGAAGCAACAGACGAATCGGTTCGGCAAGTCCTGCAAAATAATATATTTAAAATTAACAATTGGTTGGTGGAAGAAAAATTTTTTAAAAAACAAAAAAAAAAGAAATTACCTCGAACATCAAAGTATGATAGCTTGTATATAGGAGCCATTTAACGATGTGGAAACTGAAGTCAAGCGAACCGTTTAGTTCAGCAAGATGAATTTCCCATTTTATATCAAGCAAAATCAAACACAGGCAGTAACTAAGCAAACTAGCTTTAACCAGCACGTAAACAGTTCCAAAAAACAATGATAACCAACTGACAATTTACTACACAAGCATTTCCACTTATCATCATGTCATGCGACGGAAAGCAATAAATTCATTGGACATTTCAGAAACTGAAAAATATATAATAAAAAATTTCGAACATTTTATGGTGAAAAGAAATCAATATCATAAAATTATTTAATATAAATAAAATCATTCGTACATTTATTTTTTACTTGTTTTTAAAATTATTTTAATAATTTTATAAATTAATGCGTAAAATTGTACTTTTAAACTAGTCTACAGTAATACATTTATTAATGAGATATTTTCTCATTTTGAGTGAAGTAAAATATTTAATTAAAGTAAAAAAAATTTTTATCTTAAAGATCTGTAATTGAATTTGTTGTAAAAATGAAAAAGTACAATCTGGAAGTTTAGCATAAAAGTTTTATTCATTTCTTCAACATTCATGTTTTCAATATAAAAAACACTTTAAAAAATTTTAATATTTTATAATTTATAAAATTTTTAATTTTCAGGTAAAAAATTTAAGTGATTTTGTGATAGTAATAAAAAATAAGCAATATTGACAAATGTAGGTCATGTATTGTACATTTTGATCACTATACTGTAGTTGAAGGATTGTTTTCGTTATTCTGCGTCTTGAGCTTGAGGTATGTGGTTGTTATTCTTTTTAAGTTTTGTTTATGAAATAATTTCAAGTTTTCAACTTTAAATTCAACGATAAATTTGTCTAAACTGTATTGCATTGCTTCGTAGTTATATAATTTTTATTAGTGATAACCAATACATGAATTAATCCGTGCGAATATATTTGCTTAATTTATAACAGATGTTATTTAATTGTATTTTTTATTTCTATTTCAGGAATACTAGATTTCAATTCAAATTCATATATGTATATAATTTTTTGTTTTATCATTTTTGATTCATATATAGATTTAAATTATCTCATTGGTTTAGAGTATCCCTTTGTCATATGTTTTTCTAATATAAATAATTTGAATGTTTTATTTTTGATATTATTGTTGAAATTTGTGTATTATGTTGATATTTCAGCAATTTCAAGTATGGCAAAGAAATCGGTGAATCCCGAAGATGATGATATGCTTTTGCGAGAACTTCGAGAGCATGGAATCAAATCTGGACCAGTTACCGACAGCACTCGAGAACTTTACTTAAAAAAGTTAGCTGCTGTTATAAAGTCCATGAATCTCGATGTTAAGATAAAACAGGATCAAGAGGAACAGCGATTGGCTGAGCAGATTAAGAACGAGTAAAAACTTTATTTTTTGAAATGATTTTACAAAGTTTTTTTTAGGAATCGAATGGAAGGAAGTGAAACGGTCCGAACATTTGAGGACGACGTTCCTTTTAGGATCAGGCCCATACAACCGTATGGTCCACCGCCGAAGTAAAGGATTTTCTGTTTATCATTTTTTGTGATGATGTTCAGTTTATTTCTTACTTATAATGATTTATGTTTATTTATTCATCAGAAAGCGTCTTCCTCATGGACTGATTAAACGACGAATTCCAATAGTTAGAAACCGAGAAGCCAATCCAGAACCACCAAACAATAAATCAGGTTGGGATTCCATCAGTAATGGGATGTTGGCATTGGTTGCTGTTGTTTTCGTTGTGTTCATTTACATGCTGCTCTACCGTGCGAAGAACGATAATTGAACATTGAATTGGAATTTTGTTAAATTGGATTCAAAAAGCAGCAGCATTGGTGAATTAAAATAAAACATTTGGGAATATTTTGTGTTTTATTTAACAGCATCAACCTAAAATGAAACAATAGACATGATTTTATTACATTATTTCACCTTATTTATTTATTAATTCCAACTCAACGTAATCCTTTTACAGAAATTTTTTTAAGTGAAGAAGTTATTTTTGAAATCAAAAACTAACTCATACAGTTGTGCTACTATCGTAAATAAGCGCAACCATTACTTTTTAATGTTAATAGTAGTATGAGCAATAATGATAGTAATGAAAGTGTCGCTACAGCGAGATATACAATATTTCAAGCGATCCAAAATTTCTAATTCTTTTATTATAACAGACCCTTATTTGTAAATTGTTGAACTACAGTATGAATTTATAAACTACCTTTCACCAAATGTTCACTTTTTCTACAGTAAAAATTAAAGATATGTTGATGAAATAAATCTTTTTAATGCATACTTTTTTTTCCATATTTGTTTGAGATGAAAGAATGATTTCAAACATGATTTACTTTGCAAGATGAACAGCATATTATTTTCTTTAACATTTAATTCATGCATTCATTTTAAGATTTACAAACTGAAATTTTTTTCGCATAATACGATCAACACCTCTAATGACCAACTATATATAATACATTGGACTGCATGAACAATAATGAGGGTGTGATGTTCGATTTCAGGTTATTGTTAGTAATATTTGCAGTGTAAATTCAGTTAAAAATTTTTTAATTCTATTTTATGGGAATCATATATCTTTTCAAAAAATTTTGCTTATCACTGTAAAGCATATTTAATTTGAATTTGTTTCTGGTTATAATTAAATTTACAATCAATGATGTTAGCTGTATAATTCTCTTTTCATTCTCCGTATCTTAGCTTACCAAGCGAGAAAATATTGAAACGTACTACAAATGTCAGTGAAAAGTGAAGCACATTTCACAGTATGCAATTAACGTATGACAATGTAGACAGCAGACGTCCTAAATTTTATATAACAATTGAGCCTACTTTTGAAAATAATAATCGGTGATCATATTAATTAGCTAAAATATCACCATAAAGCTTTATCAATCAAGTGTCAAAGCTGGACTTATCAGCAAAGAGATTTCTATCAATTTGACTATCAAATACGTTTGCAGCTTTTATGTCAATGAAACTGAGTTATTCTGACTGAATTAAATCATCTTTTTAGTTAATTTTATTTAACATTATGAAATTTTTATTGAAATTGCTTAACGGACCCCCTTTAAGTCTTCAATATTGGAATTTAAAATGATGAAGTGTATTATGATAATACTTTTGTTCAACATCGTTTAAAAAAATGGGAATGAAAAAATTAAAAATATCTGTTGTGGTATAAATGTTCCATTTCAAGCTAATGAAATGCTAGTTGAAAGCATTTGCTCAACGTAAAGTTGTAAGTTTATTCCTCTAGGACAAATGTTCAAGTCACAGTTGAGAACACGACTTCTTTTGCTTCTGGTGCAACGGATTTTAAATTGCGTTTGTTTGTCTGTGTTTGCTAAATTATCAAATATGTTGTGTTGTTGTTCATTTTAATCTAAATGAAAGACTGATTGCAACTGTTCACAATTAACAAATGTCCGACTAGTTGAAACTGTAACTTAATCATTCAGCGCTACATTGCTTTGTCGTCACTTTGAATCCAGTTTCTGTTTGAACTTCACGGCTACCCCAAACAATGATATATATTTTTTTGTCATGCAAAATATTCCACATTCTCATATGCATTAAAATGCACCAATGCATAAATTTCAACTGCTACGTGTTAGGAAAATACTGAAAATTCACATTCATTCAATTCAAAAGTTTTATACATTATGTTCAGTATGTTGATCTAAAAATAGTTCAATTGCAATATTTGACCATATTAAAAATTTCCTTTTTACTTAAAACATTTATTCAGCTTGAAAATAATATGTTTACATATATTATTTTTTCACTCAAATGTAATTGTCATACTGTAGTTTATTTGAAACCTAATTGTTACTTGATTGTTTTTATTAGGGAAATTCTTTTGGTAGAAATAGAAAGACAAGTAATAGTTAGTGTAGTGATTGAATGATACTTTTTGTTGTCATACGCAATGACCGAATTTTAATTAATTTCTCTGTTCTAATTTAATTATGTCTATCAATACTGATGCTGTTCCTTTCAATTACTATTCTATCATTGTAATTTGTTATTGAACTCTGTAATTGCTGCTCATAAAGCTGTACACGGCTTTCAGTTGTATAAGTGTCATTCTTGAAAGTTTCTCATTTATTGATTTTATTTTCAACATACTATTTCTGCTTTTTGGTTGGCTTGAGAGTTAAAGCAACTGAGATGCGCATTTGCTGACTCATTGCATCGAAGCAATGTCTGAAACAAGAATATACGGTCTACCAGAATCAGCGCAGGTATGATGCATTTGCTCTAGTACTTTGTATTCACCAATTATCAAATAGCTTATAATAGCAGCAGCAGCAGCTAATGCATGGGCTATGTGTTTGATTGCTTAGCTGTTGTTGTTGTTTTCATTTTCAAATGAAAGTTCATTCAAATTCAATTTTTATAATTCTACTTAAATGCAACTATCTAGTAATGATAATTAAAATGTGAACATTTGCACTTATAATAATGGATCAATTCAAGTTTTGAAAAAAGAAAGTTTTAGGGGCGAACAAAAATTTTGCGAATATTAGTTGTTCGTGGAATCGACTTGGCAAAGAAGGATATATTCGGCGCTAGGTTAGTTGGGAAATAATTTTCCCATAATGTGACAATGACATCTCGTTTTTTTCAGTGATCCTTACGTTTCTGTGCATCTTTGCCAAGAAGGACGTGAAGTTGACAAAGTACATACAAAGACGATAAAAAAGGTATGCTTACTTTTGTTTTTGCAAATGAAAAGCAACACCCACCAGTCAATAGTTGTTATCAGAAGGAAGCATTTGTACGTGTTTAACCTACGAATAATTTTGTTCTTTGGCGCCATTCAATGGCAGATGTCAATATTTCCGTGAAGGCTAAATTCATTTATGATTATTCTATTTTGACGTTAGTTGGCCTAAATATTATGCCACTTGCAAACGTTTTGCATGCACCTAGTGATGATCTGTATCATTTTTATTTTAAGTTTGGATTGCAATTTTTATCTTCAGAAAAATACATTCAGCTTAGCTTTAGAAAAATGTTATCCGCTTCTCGTAAAAGTAATATAAGAAATATTGCCTGCCTGTTCAAGTGGCTTGTAATCGACTGCTATTAGCCTAGTAAAGGGAAAATATTTTTAGAAAATTTATTTTTCTGCTGCAAAATATTGTCTTGAATTCTTTTCTGTAGTTTTAATTTTTAATAAATGTCAATGCGGCATTTTGTGTTCAAAAATGGAACTTGAGTGTTATTTCTTTTCTGAGTGTAATGCAAAGTCAGCAGTAAAGATGAAACAGGAGAGGAATTTCAATTATATGCAAATTATGATTAATAAACAAAAAGCAGAAAATTACAATTGAACTGCTGAAAATAGGTTTTTTTTTCTTTACAATGCAGTGGACTGGAATTCTGTTTTTTTGTGATAATTTTTTTGAACTGCATTGTCGACAAGTTAGCCTGTTTTTGTTTTTTTAGCTCAAACTGTCAATCGTATATTTATTTATTATTGACAATAATGCATCTGAAAATAATAACGCGGTCATGTTGGATTAAAAATGACATTTTCAATGCACGCGTTTATTGATTGTAATTCTGCACACAGCTTGGTCGACATTAATTCCAACGTCATAACTTGTGCATAGCTGTTGTAATATATTATTTTTAATTTGTGAGCTTTTCAAAATTGCTTTCCTGTATAATTGATAGCTGAATTTTTCTATGATCTATGTTTGTTGTTTTCAAGCGAATTATATGCAGCATATACGTATGCATATTCAGTTATTCTCATTGTTGCTAATTTAAATTAGTGATGTGCATTGTAGTTGCTTTTTGATGCTGTTTTCTCTAGATTGATTTCCAAGTGAAAAGAAAATAGGAATTTAATTTACGAAAAACTGAAGAAGCATACCAATTGAAAACCAATACTGCTCATGCTGATCAATAAACTTTTCATTAATGCGTCTATTTTATTTTAATTAAAGTTATATTTTTTTTTAAATTCTACTGTAGCTCAGTTGTTATGTAATGCTATTTACAAAAGCTCATAGAAATATAATGTCGCATGTTTTGTAGACTCTATATCCAATTTGGAATGAGGAATTTTTATTCAGAGTAAGCTTTTTTTTTTCAATAATTTTACAAGTTGTTAATGTTTAAGATCTGGACAAATTTTCAGGTAGACCCTACGAATTGCAAAATTGTATTTGAAGTGTTTGATGAAAATCGAATTGTAAGTTTGAAGAAAAATTAATAAATGAATAGCGAAATATATACACAACAGCGCTTTGTAGACTCGTGATGATTTTCTCGGCATTGTGGAGATTGATTTGCAAACAGTACGCATACCTAAAGAGCGAACTGGGAGAGATATCCGGGAGAAAAATTGTCTACTACGGCCGAGAAGGTATTTTTTGTTAGCTATTATTTTTCTATATCCGTATGTATGTTTGTTTGTTTTTTGAAATTTTATGTTGCGTGTTATCGTTAAAGTTTGAAGTCACGTGTGCGTGGTGAACTGCGTCTTGCTTTATCTTACCTTTCTGATCCGAACAGCGAAGATGAACTAGATACTGCAGAAACTGAAACCGACTCGGATAGTGTGCGTTATTGTTGTTGATATTGTTTTTTAATAAGCCGACAGTTATAGTTTATTTTACAGGGTGATTGGGAAATGCTTCCTGCCAGTTCTAGGTCCGGACTTTTGGCCGAATCTCCTACAGCTCAACAGATTCCACCACTGCCATCCGGATGGGAAGAACGAATCGATGCAAACGGTAGAACATTTTACGTGAATCACACCAACAGAACAACACAATGGGAACGACCGTCGAACAGCAAGTACGGATCTTTTTTGCAAAATGAGTTTTATGTATATATGCATATGTAAATTTGTACTGCATTTGCAATTTGCATTTGCAAATTTCAGCTTACACATTGCTAGCCGACCTGATGATCTATGGCTGAAGCAGAGGTCGTGTTTTCAACAACGCTGGGATGAAAATAAATTAGAAAATAGGGGAATCCCATCTTCATCCGGCGCATCTACGTCAACAGCTTCAACTTCGCGTGCAACTTCATCTTCAACAGTGCAAGATGAACTTTCACAGGTTAGCTAGTTGTTCATAGTTGTATATTAATTTTTTCTTGTTCGTGAATTTAAAAATCCTCGTTTTGTATAATAATTTTCAGCTTCAGATTGCCTTGTCAAACAATTACAATTTGCAAAATCGTCACGTGCACTCGGCTCCTTCATTGGAAACTGATTCGGTAATAATTGTTCATGCAAATATTAATTACTTAATTAATTATTCATTTTCTGTTTGAAATTTTAATTTAAAAATATGCGTCTTTGGGGTTTTCTTTTGTCGATCTAAGAGAGAGAAGGAAATGAATAGAGTTTTTGAAAAAAAGAGTAAAATCATTAGCCAGCTGGAGAAAATCAAAGTTGGGCCAATATATATTTTTTTTCGTTTGTTCTTCTTTTTGAATTTTCGTTTAATGACTTTTGTGAAAATGGTACATTTTAAAGGTGAACTTTTTCAACGACCAGAAATTAAAGTAAATTAGAAAAAAAAAACAATAAAATTGATTTCATTTGAATCATGTGAAGCATGTCGACAACAGTAGCATCCAATAATTGATTTCTTAGCCTTTTTTTTTTCAATATCCCAAGTAATAGTCATTGTTTGTTCAGCATACTGATCACGATGACGTTGTTCAGTGTATTTGAACTTATTCCACCGTTGGTGGAATAGTTCTAAGAGTTTTGCTCAGTTCCAGGTGAAATGTTCTTGTATACTGAATGGAAGAAATTACCCTTCCTTCTACATGTGATTTGAGACTCTTTTCTATGCGGATAAATGTTTTCTAAACGTATTATATTTCAGTTGATTAATTGTTAACATTGAAGTTGCTTTGTACAGGTTGGTTGCAAGTGGTTAGCTTTGTTTTCATTTTTGCCCAAAGCAATCATTTCTCATGCATGTACAGTGAACTTAAACGCAAGAGTTCATTTGAAACAAACGAAATAGAGGTTGATTACTTTTTCCTACGTCTTATTTCATTTGCATCATTGCTTCACAATGCAGACGGTAATTTTTAATACATTTGTTCAGGGATTGATTAATTCTTAAATTTGTGTTCCTTTATATGAATTTGATTTTTAGAAATTGCAAATAAACATTTCACCACCTTAGTATATTCGATACGTATGTATAATTGGTGCATTGTAGGATTGGCAAGAGATTGGACTTTTATCAGAAGAAGACGACGGCGATGGTCCACTGCCTTTGAACTGGCAAGTACAAGTGGCGCCGAATGGTCGGAAGTTTTTCATCGATCACAACACAAAGACTACCACTTGGGTGAGTTGTTCAATATGTTGTTGTTGCTTGCTTTCACTATAAGTTTTTCACAAGTTAACTGTAAGCTTTGTGTCTTATACTTTTTCTTCTGTTAGATTGATCCCAGGACAGGAAAGCCAACTAAATTACCCGAACGTAAAACTTACAGACCGAAACATCAGTGCGATGAATTAGGACCCCTTCCGGTAAGCTTTTGCAGGAAGACGTTTATTTGCTTGGGTTGCAAATTTTCTTCATCAATAGTCTGGATGGGAAGAGCGAGTGCACGTCGACGGTCGTGTTTTCTTTATTGATCACAGTAAATCAATAAATAAATAAATTTAAATATTCATTAATGTTTATTGAAAAGTGACGTTTTTTTTTTCAAGACACGAAAACCACACAGTGGGAAGATCCGAGGTTTTACAATCCACAAATTGCCGGTCCTGCCGTACCGTATTCACGCGACTACAAGCGTAAATACGAATACTTTCGCGCTCATTTGATCAAACCGGAAAATGTACCAAACAAATTCGACATGCATATTCGTCGAGATCATGTTTTTGAAGACTCATTTCGAGCAATCATGTCAGTTACAACAAGCAGAGCCGACGTACTCAAAGCGAAGCTCTGGATCGAATTCGACGGAGAGGCAAGTTGAATATAATGGAACATTGAAAAACCAATTCATTTTTAATTGTTCTTGTTATTTTCAGACCGGCTTAGATTATGGAGGAGTAGCTCGTGAATGGTTTTTTCTGCTTTCGCACGAGATGTTCAATCCATACTATGGTCTGTTTGAATATTCAGCCATGTGAGTGATGTAGTAGTGCAGTTGTTTTCGTTGGGTTGGATGTATTTCTTGATGATAGAATTGAACTTGATTTTTCCATTTACTCACTTCAGGGATAACTATACACTGCAGATAAATCCGAATTCAGGGTTGTGCAACGACGATCATTTGTCTTATTTTCGTTTTGTTGGTCGCGTTATGGGTATTGCATTGCATCATGGAAAATTGTTGGATGGTAAATTGACAATTCGACCTTTTAAAACTATTCAACAATATGATTTGATTTGATCTTTACTGCAGCATTTTTCATAAGACCGTTCTACAAGATGATGCTTGGAAAGCCGATATGTTTAAATGACATGGAATCGGTCGATTCAGAATATTATAATTCGTTGTTGTGGATTGAAGACAACGATCCATCTGAATTAGAGCTTCGATTTGTTGTAGACGAGGAAGTATTCGGTGTGACGCAAACACGCGAACTCAAACCTGGTGGAGCGGATATTCTTGTAACTAACGACAACAAAAATGAATACATTAAGTATGCATTGTTTTTTTTTATGTTTCCACTGTTGAATGGAAAATTCCATTTCAATAATTGATTATGAATTTGAAATAGTTTGGTGATCAAATGGCGATTCGTTTCACGCGTTACTGATCAGATGAATGCATTGATGAGCGGTTTAAACGAGTTCATCATGCAGAGTTTGTTGACTATATTCGATCCTCACGAATTAGAATTGCTGATGTGCGGTTTGCAAAAAATAGACGTGAAAGATTGGAAAGACAATACCTTGTACAAAGGTGGCTACAATGCTAATCATCCTGTTATTCAAAATTTTTGGAAGGTAAAAAACAAGGCAAAATTAATCACTGTTTTTTCTGTGATTGTGTGTTCTTGAATGATTTTTACTTGCAGTGTGTATTGTCATTCGACAATGAGATGCGCTCCCGGCTATTGCAGTTTGTCACAGGAACATCCAGGGTACCAATGAATGGTTTTAGGGAACTGTACGGTTCGAATGGTTTGCAAAAATTTACAATTGAAAAATGGTCTACTCCTGAAATGTTACCGCGTGCGCACACGTGGTATGTATTCATCGACGAAAAAAAGCATCTCTTATGTTACTGTTGTTATAATTTGGATTTTTAGCTTCAATCGGCTTGACTTGCCACCATATACTAGCTATCAAGATTTGAAAGATAAATTAGTTAAAGCGATTGAAAATTCAGCAAGTTTCGAAGGCGTGGACTGAAGTGTTGCAGATGTTCTCCACCCCAAAAAAGCATTATCTCAATGGACGGACATTATGAAGAGCAGTGATTTTATACTTTTTATAGATGAAAGCAACTTCAGCCATAACCGAACATGTAAATCAAGATCAACAACATTTTGCCTTTATTGAAATTTGTGACACTGTTCAGCCTCAGTTGTTTTCTTATTACTTTTCCCTTTCTTTGGAAATTCATTATTATCATACATTTTATCGATTTTTTGTTGTTTGGCAATAATTTATAATTACGCTCAGCGCTTGCACACTTTTAACCACGACATGGTGGTAAACAATGCATAATTTTGAAGACAATACTGTGGAAATAAATGCAACATTTCGAATGAAATATTGCCAACCCAGTTTTAAATAAATTATTCAAAAACCAGACGTTCAATCTCAGCATCATAATTTTAGCACATTAATAATGTTGATTTGGAAAGAAAAGCAAGCATTTTTGAAAAGCTTCAACGGCACCGGCAAAAGGTTATTCAGGTTCATTAGGTTAGTAGATTTTGAATGAGCAGCTATTTTTGGCGATTAACAGTCATCACAATCGTTTCGAACAGGAATCTCTGGTATCTTTCACATTGTACAATAAATGTTGAATAATTTATCAAATTCATCTCAGACCATGATTATTCTCTTATGCAGAGTAAAATATTATACATCAGGGTATACTGTATCAGCGACAATTTACGATGCATACGTGAGAGATTTTAAGTGATAATTTTCAGTTGATGAACTTATTGTCATCAGTTGGTTGACAACTTGCAGAACTTACAGTTTTATAAAAATCAAAATTAAGATGCTTTCACTTCACTGCTGAAAAGCTTTCCGTGAAAAACATATTTAAAATTGGTTCGAGATGAAGAAGAACAAGATGGACGCGACTTGTATTCACAAACTGATCTAATGTTAAGCTTTATCTGAACGAAGCTACTGATAACGCAGTTGCGCAACGCGTTATATTCTGGCTGCTGGCCTGCACAAGACGTTTAATTATAACATTGCTGCACTGTTTGATAAAATAAAAGAGTAATCGTGCTGCTAAATTTTAATTAAAGCTGTTGCTGATGCTGCGTTCAAGCGTCGGTTATTTTCTATAGCGAACTTGCTGCTTCTGCTGCTGCTGTTACTGCTGCTACTACTACTATTACTACTACTACGCACACGAAACACAGAAAATTGCATTTCCATTCATGTACACTATAGAGTTACTCTCGTAGAAATAAAAAAGAAAGCGGCACAATAAACCTACATTAAAACGCGATGCGACCACCTTCCAAGATAGTCTCCCCTCATGCTTTATAAACAGTCACATTCATTCACTGCGACTTACCTCGCAACTTGCTTCTTCTGTTGTAGTTGTGAAGAGGTTGAAAAGTGTCAAAATGGCCACCAGCATGGTTTTCTCTGCTTGCTGAATTGGTCTGCTTCAGAAATTTGTCGACATAAAGATACGCACACAAGCTGTTCTCCTAACAGAACCGACGTCGCTAGCATGGACAATTGTTTCCTTCTTTAGCAACAACACTCACCAACCGCAACCACATCGTCTAATTGAACTGTGCAACAATGAACGCAATAGTGGAGAAAAGCCGCCTATTATATGCATCAGTGGAGCATAATCAGCATATGCAAATTCTTTTTTGTCAACATGGGAATTCTTATCTCATTGTGCTGCCGTAGGAGAGAAGCCTCCACGCTGGAGTGGTGGCTTTTCACGTCAGAATATTTTACAAGCTAACAAGCAAACATTATATCAATTGAACCGTTCGTGAAGAGGATCAAAGCAATGTGACGTCATTGTCTGCGTTTGCCAACATTAGATAGCTGATAACAGCAAGCATACTGGGCACGATTAGTGCTTTTTTTTTTAATATCATAGAATGCCAAATGCATGATGACGCACGAGTAGAAGAAACACCTCATACATAAATGAATGATAAATAACACGTTCAGTATGGCGGATGATGTAGAATTGTTTAAAATGGGGAGATGGGATGTTGCGAGCGCAAAATGCGTTCAAGTTCCTCACAGTTCTGTCAGTTGTACACATAAGTGGACTATTGAAAAGAGATGAATAAATCAAATGCAACAATTTTTGGCAAAGTGAAATTATTTTTACAACTTTATTAGAAAAATTATTATATAACATGAAATTAATCTCAAAAAATTAAGCTCACCTAGCCGGGCAATGATAAATAGCTCAGGTAGCATAATGAGTAAAAAAAGTAAAATAAAAGCAGACAATAATATTCGTGGTATTGGATGGATCGCAAATTCGAGCAGATTTCAATGAAATCTAGAAAACCGGCAAAACAGCACAAAACTAGTAAAACAGTTTCAAGCATCGACAGACAAATTTTGCAAAAAATAATGTGCCAGTTGGAACTAATTGCACAAACAAATGAAACTGAAGGAGGTTGAGGAAAAATGGACATACAATTAATTGGTCAGAAAACAAACAGTATATCCAAATTAATGACGCGTAATCAAATATATAAGCATGATCAACAATATACAAGAAACTCTGATACTGTTATGTAAGTGAAACAACTTTTTAACCATGCAATAATAATAAGAAGAAAAAAAAGAAGAATACGAATAATTTAACGACAATAATAATAATAATAGTATGAACTAATCATAAAGTCATTCAGGAATATTAAATACACTTATAATGTCATCAAGCAATTTGATCTATAAGAAGAAATTTTCAAAATAAAATTTTAAATGACAAATTGCAAAAAAAATAAACATTACCAAATAAAGAGAAAAATTCCCATTTACAGCAACATCTCTCAATGTTTCAATGGACTGTTTTTCATTGATTAACAACAGCAGTGTCATGCTTTCAGCGATACAGCCATCCACCATACGAAGAAAAATATCCTAAAATTGTACAAAAGTCAAAAGTATACAATGTTATAAAATTTGTAGAAAAGAAGAAGAAGAAGAAGAAGGAAAAAGCACTTCTAGTAATTTTCGCAGGAAATGTTGGGTGTGGACATCGTTAGCCAATGGCAAATGTTGATTGGCATTAAACAGCCGCTCCAGTGCAAAGATAACCACTGGTTTCATTTCCTTATTCCCATGACAATACAACGACACCAAGTCTGGCCAAGAATGAATGCTCTGTATGACAGTATCGACTTCGGGAATTGAAAATTCTTGGCATATCTAATAAAAACGTCAAAATGAGTCATTTTCAAATTATCTGTGCATAATATAACCTCCATGATGATGTCCATTTGTATCAAGTCATCTTCGAAAGTTGCACTAAACTGGGTATGCTCTGGTTCGGTGTCCTTTTCCAAATCACTACTCTCAATTGCTGTCTCTTCTAAATTCACATTACTGAAACAAAAAGAAAAAACTAATAATAATAATTTGGATGTCGGTGACAAATGATTAAAAAACATTATCAACCTTGCGACACTTTGATTGGCATTATCCTGAAATAAAAATTTATCAATCACTTTTATATGTGCATAACTTGTTGAACAGCACTTACGTCATTACAAAGGTTGGACGCATCAGGTGATGATGCCGATACCGTCGATTTGTTAACCAAGTTCCCTTTATAAGTGTAATATAATTGATTATTAAACAAATATCACATGAAATTTTGTAAAAATCATGCTTACCACCATCTTCCTCCAAAGTGCCTTGCTCCTTGAGTGTCGGACTATCGACAACACATGAAAGCTCATCTACAAGAAGATGGAATTGACAATTGCCAATGAATTGTTCAAAAAATACACCTACCGCCTGATGATATCGATTGAGAAAATTCTATCAGATTGATGTCTTCGAAGGGTATTTTCTCTGCAACGAAAGATTAACAATGACAAAAAAATAACTCTAACAAATTTTCTGTTTTTTACCGTCAAATTTTTTAATCGGAAAAGAGACAGCATCAAAAACCGACAATGTAATGCGTCTATCAAACGCTGGCAATTGTTTGGAATTTTCTGGAAAATAATTCCGATCAAATTTACAGTTACATATTATTCAACAAAAGCCTGCTGCTCACCGCATACTGAAGGCAGCGAAATTAAATCTGATTCTTCTTCTTCTTCTTCTTCTTCATTGTTGCCAACTGTTGAAAACTGAATAAGATCAATCTCTTCCGATTGAGAAATCTCTACAATGATGAGCATTTTGAAGAAATCAAACATTGTTTTCTTGTCAACAATTTCTTCAATACACATACCGTCGACATTTTTTTCAACTTGCTTTTCTGATACATCTTCCTTTTCAGAACTGTCCAATTTCATAAATTGCAGCTTATCTGCCGAGATATCTACATCAAGTGATTCATTCTTCACCGTAGTACTATCGTCCGCGTTACGTGCTTAAAAAGTTTTATTACGTTTTTATCTGTTAAATTGTGTATTTTTTTTAGACAAAAAAGCAAGCATTTACCACTTGTATCAATGTTGCCAACTTTGAACAAAATTTCTCCATCTGAAGACAAGTTTCGCTCAAATAGTGAACATCCAGTCACTGGACTCCGGCATTTCCCTGCTAAAAGAGAAAAGAGATTTTATTTAAATTCACAACTGGCTGCGCATTTTAAAACTGCATACTTATTTCTTCAATAAAACCGCTCTTCTCTGTAGGTTGTACAGTGGTTTCGAGTTCTGTTGGTTTAACAAATGGATTCAATGATTGAAATAACAATTCCAAACATTCACACTACTTACCCATATCCGTCGGTTCGACTATACTCATCATTTGGTCAATCTTCTTCATCTCATCTTTGCAAAATAACAAATATTGTAATTTTATTGTCTTTTTTAAAAAAATTTCTTAATGCATACTTGCTCTAATATTAAATTTCTTTGTCGACTTACTGTCGCTTTTATTAGGCATTTCTAATAAGCAATTGTCTCTTGATATTTTTGGATTATTTTCCATTTCTATTTCAATTTCATCAATACAAACAATCAACAACTGTGTATAATCTTACTGTAATAATTGTAAAACTTACTTTCCAATTTCAAGTCCTGCTTTTTCGACAGTTTCACGTCAGTGGATAAAGTAGGCTTACGAGTATTTCGTATTGATTTATAAAGATCTGAAGAAAATAATAATAAATTGATTAATTAATCTAAAAATTCAAGCTCACGTGGTGTAATTGGGGTTCGCTTCGAAAGCGGTGCTTTCGCAGGACTTTGATTTGCAATCAAAACAGGCAAAGCTGAAGGTTTCAATGTAGTCACTAAAAAAAAAAAATTCAATTTATTACAACATATCCAAGGTGTAAAACTTCTCAACGTCACTGAAACGAAAATATATTGAAAATTAGCTAAACTGTTTAATGAAAATGAAATTAAAAGAAAAGAAGCGCAAACTTCTTTGTAAAAGGCAAAACAAGCACACTAAAATTAACCATAATAATTAAAACAATTAACAAAAATAGATTAATGGCAATTGTGAAAATTGAAAAACTTTCAAAATTGGTCTTTTTACCCGGCTTTGGTGCAACTGGAGTAACAGTTTGAGCTTTATTGCGCAACGAAGTGACAATAGAATCAATCTGGCGACGACGGGCTCCAGTAAATCTTTTCACCACAGTCATCGCCAATTCTTCATCAAACTTATACAACGAAGCAAAAGCCTAAATCAAAAAAAAAACACTTCTACATTTGCACGCAAAACAGTTCCTCGCTATTGTCTATATACAACCTCTTGACCATCAGCTCGAACTTTTTGATCCGCATCATCGATAATTTTTGAAATTAAATTAGCAAGCTGTATTTTGGGAATTTTTCTTAAATTCGCATAGCTCCATGTTTTCATCAAAAAAAACACCAAGCTAGCACATAGTCTAAACAAGAGTTATTAAAATTAAAATGACAAAACAATAATAACATACCGTCGGACGTCACGACTCTTTGAATTACATTTGTCCACTAAAACGGCAATCAGTCGAAAAGATTGAACGTGCTGAAAATGAAGAAAATCATTTTTTATTAATAATACACTAAAATTTAATAATACACTAAAATTACCTTGAACATGATTGTGCTAGCTACCGAAGCTGAGGAGGAAATAATTTTGGCAGATGCGTTTACCAAATCTAAAATTGTAGGCAAACAAAATTCTGCCAAACGATCACATTTTGACTTTTCCAACTGAGCAATAAACCTTAAATAAAATTTCCTTCAATGTTTGTTTATTAATAATTAGAATAACTCTGATGTTTACGCAAAAGTGATGCAAGTCTCGCGAACGATTTGCGAACGCAAATCCGTAAAACATGAGTTCAGTTTTCTAGCGAGCTTCGGAATGTCCGACAAAATTAAAATGCTTAATTCAGCGTCCAACATAGCTGACCGAAGTTTCTTAATCTAAAATCAAGTTGAATAAGACACAGTTTGCTAAAAAAGAATAAATTCAATACAGCGTTGCATCTCTTTAGCCAGTTTGCCCGTTCGTCAATTTCTTTAAAAATACTTTCCACTACACAAACCGGCTTGTCAAAGGCTGTCTGCTACAAAGAAGATAACTTTCAAAAAAGTTATAAAACAATACAAATTCAATTATTACCAGGATCTGAACATTTTCAAATTCAGATTCAAAATCTGCCACTGCAACCGCACCTGGACTTTCTAAACATAATACTCAGTAACAACAATAAAAATATAAATGAATAAATTCTATATACACATATAAATCAAAACAAAATGAGTAAAAATCGAAATTTTCACACCAAATAAGTATATTTAAGTTAAATGCACAACAAAATAACAACTGAAACTTACTTCGAGCAGAAACTGAATCGCGCGGCATTTTCGTCAAAATCTACACACGGAAATAGCTTCCCACCAAGCCACAGTACTCAGATTTATTTTGACCTGCAAAATACCGTATGCCATAACTTTAAAGTACTTTAAAATAGAAAAATTAAACAAAATGAAATTTAAAATTGTAAAATTAAAATAAATTTAAAAAAATGACATTTTTTTATCCTTCAATTAAAAATTTTTTATTTTCATGCATTGATACCAAAGTTTGCAGATACCAAAGTTAAAGCTTTAAAATTTAACATAATATAAATTAAATATGTATTTGAATTTAATAAAAAATTATAACTTACATCAAAATATAATAAAAATTAATTAATTTTACAGCTATAATATATAAGAAAATTGTTTTATACCGTATACCCTGCTCTATAAGTAGGTTAAGTAAAATTCTATAAAGTTTTAAATATGCTTTACTTGGTTTATTTACTAAAAATTGCATGTTTATATGTACCAAAATCAAATATAACAAATAATTAATTTATCTATAAAATGATCATGCAAATAAAGTGGACAGTTACAATGTAAAAAAATTTTTCCACTTTACAAGTTTTTAAAATTCTAAACTGTTTAAAATGTTTAACTCGTTAAAATTATTTATTAGTAAATTTCAATTTAATTTTATTATTAAAGCTTAGTTTCGCAATACTTTTTGATTCCGTAATGTTAATAAATTCACCGTATTTTTTTATCAAATTGTAAACACTTTCAAAACAGAATTTGTACTTAATTGTCATTTATCATAAAGTACACATTAAACATTTCTTTTGCTGTTTAAGTGTTGTTAAATTATTTTATTTTTGTTACTATCTTTTTTATTTGCTTAATGCATTCAGCTAATCAAAAACGGGAAGACTATATTAGCTGGACCGATTACTTTATGGGCGTTGCTCTTTTATCATCTAAACGCAGCAAAGATCCAATTATGCAAGTACAAAAATACGTATATAAAACTTAATGCAATTTATTTTTATTTGTTTGATTAAATATTTCAGGAAGGAGCATGCATTGTAAATTCAGATAATCATATTATTGGAGTTGGCTATAATGGAATGCCAGCTGGGTGCAGTGATGATCGTATGCCGTGGGCGGATCAAGCAAGCAGCATTCTTGAAACTAAGCATCCATACAGTGAGTATTTGTTGTGTTTGTTGTTTCTTTTATCATTATGAGTAAGTGTTATCATGTGAAATTACAATGAATGTTATTAATTTAAGTCTGTCACGCTGTTTTAAATGCAGTTGTGAATAAAATCTCCAACAGTGCTAAAGGATGTCGTTTGTACACTACCCATTTACCATGTAGTCATTGTGCAGGTTTGTTAATTCAATCTGGGGTGAGATCTGTTTATTTTTTGAAGAATAGTTTGGACACTATCTCTACTGCTGCTACTGAACGTCTCTTCAAAGAAAGTGGAGTACATTACGAGTATGTATCACTAATGAATTTTATATCATTTGTGCATTTTAAACAATTAACATTATTAATTGCAGTAAATAAAAAATTCTAAATCTTGATATTATTCACGGTATATGAATTTTAAGTTTGGAACATGGTTTAATTCACAATTTTTGCAATGAAATTCTTTTTGTGTAATAATTTGTTTGTTATTTTTCAGACAATACAAGACACGAACAAATAAGATTGTTATCAATTTTGACGATCAATCATCGCATGTACGATAACTTCTGTCTTCAGTTTTCGAAAAACTACTTTATCAGCGTTTTTAAGTGATACACTTTCAAACGTTTGTTTTATTAAACACATTACGCACTACATGTTCAGTGTTGCTCATTTATTTGCAATTCAGCTAAGCATTAATGTACTTTTGTTTTATTACAAGAAACGAAGTTCTAAACATCCTAAACCCTTGATTTGTAAAAATGTTCCAAAACCGAAATAATATGGACTTTCAAATGTTGACATATTGTATGTGTATATATATAAATATAAACAAATATATGAATGGTATGTATATATATATATGTATGAAGTGGTTGGTGAACGATAAATATGCATATACTTGAAAAGAAAGTCAAAATAAAAGTGAGATGATAGTGATAAACAAAAACCGCGTTCTTCATGTTAAAATCAAAGCATCCAAAGACAATAAGTTGCTCTCAAAAACAGATGAAGAACAGTGAAATTAGTTCGTATTTTCTCTCACAAGTGTTACTTTCACTGACTTAAACACGCTTACAAATTATGAGACCCGGTAGCTTTATCACCGTTGATATTCGACTCGTCTGCAATGTTCATATCACCAGTAGTCGGTAAAGCATCGCCTCTCAGCAATGCAAGGAGATGCGCATTTCTCAAATCAGACGTATCGCACTGATAATTCAACTGAGGCATCATGCTACTACTTCCAGCTTCATCATAAGCCAACATTTGGCTCCAAGTGGCAGCGCTGTCCTTTGTTCCACTTTCATTTTTCTCTTCTGAAGATTTGTCCACACTCATGTCCACTGAACTATCGTCTGTTGTTTAAACGAAGAATAAGAAATTATCAAATAAAAACCAGTAATAAATAAATAAATAAATAACAATCCACAACCGTACTCACCAATTTCCATCACACTACCCGAAGAATGATGACGCTTTGAGGACGACATACCACACATTGCTTTCCATTCAATACTTTCAGGTGCATCATCGTTCAACGTCGACCTACGGCCCATTTTCTTCTTAACTTTCACTGGAGTTTTACCTGAAACACAATTACTTACTCATAAAATCAAAAACAATGCAAAAAATCAATTCAAGGCTAAAAAGGTTATTTCAATTTCATGCCAATAATAATGAATGAATTAATCTTTGCATCTCATTTCGAATTTTGCAATTAATGCAAATGATTAATAAGTTCACACCTTTATCAGTCGACTTCTTCGATACTCGCTTCTGCCGACGCCTCTGAGTTGTATCACCGTAGCGTTCTTTGTGTTCAGCCATTTCACCAACACGATGCAACTCCGTATAATGCTGATCTTCAGTATTCTCACAATTCTAAATAAAACAGATAATTTATTCATTTTGAATAAATTTCCGCCGGTCCTTTCCGGCCATCCCTTCCTCCCTAGTCCGCTGCCATCAATCTCTCACCTCTTCATCTTGATAACTTTCCAATGAAACACTTTCCCATCTGAAAATATATGAAAAATAAAACTAAACGAAGCAGAATGGAAAACAAAAAGCAAATCTTACTCAGGAATTGGTATAGTTTTCAAGTTGGTCAAACGAACACGGTCGACAGAAACTTTTTTCAAACACAATGCAATGTTGTCAATGTCAAATGACCGACGGGGACGAACCCGAACTGTTGTAGCCGGACTGCGTCGTTTTTGGAATCTGGAACGGGCCGACGGCTTAGGTGCATCCGCTTTCTGTTGCTGCTGTTGCTGTTGTTGCTCCTGTTGCTGTTGCTGTTGCTGCTGCTGTTGCCTACCGCCTTTCGGCACCTTGGGCGTGGCCGCCTTGCGATTCTTCACTCGGTTACGACACATCTTTTGCAGCTTCAATGCCCGGCTTTGCTTGTAGCTGCGCTTGGGACGAACCGCCTGGCCAGGCTGGCGATGATAACGCTGACGGCGGCGGCGATCCACAGATCTGTGCAGTTTCAACGACTCGTACAAGTTCTCCTTTTCCGGCTTCCACAATGATGTGGACTCTTTCGAATTTTCTGACAAACGCCTCGCTTGTCGGTTCGCTACCTGCTCAAGCTTTCTCTTTTTCCATTTCCTGGAAAGCATTACCCAACAATTTTTTCTCAATCATCATCATCAAAATCAAAACAAGCTAATTTACCAAACAACGCCCACCCATGATTCAGGACACGCTCGAATTTTGCTGCATCGAATAGCTTCCAGTATTATATCTATTGAAAAAAAAATAAGTTATCCATTAAAAGAAAAAAGAAAATAAAAAACTAAAATCTTCTCACTGTTGTCATGTTCAAACCATGATCCCCATCCCCGTTTCATGATTTTCTCTTTTCGATAATTCATGTCAATCCCATGAACCGTATAATTACATTTGGTACCCGGCACCGAACACTGAAAACACTTCCCATAAGGCGGACACTGCTTACACAAATTACGCTGCTTCGGGGGAAAGTTCGCTTTTCTACAAATGTCAAAAAACATACACTGAACAATTTTCATCAAAAACAAAACAATTCACGCTAAAAAAAAACTACCTCAAATACACACTCAATACAAAGTTTCTCATTAAGAGGTGCTTTAAATAGAATAATCTCACTTTACTTCTAAACTTAAATAAACTTTCAATATATATTTTCTACAAACTGTGAAACATCCCATAAAATCTTTTTTACTTATGATAAAAAAAATATTCTAAATCATGCATCGATAAATTATTTAATATAACAAACTTCATGTACAAACAAGCAAGCAATTTCACATTTTCATTTTAATAATATCCTCAACGTCACAAAATGTTCACTTAAAATTTTGCTCCAAAAATGAAAATTAACACCAATGAGTAAAAAGAAAAAAGAAAAAACAACATCAGCATTTTAATGACAAACAGCAGCACTGAAGTATGAAATGCTTGTCAAATCTGAATAATCAAATTAAATTAAAAGAAAATAAAACCTATCCAAATTACAGTAATGCTCTTCCAATCAGTAATCTGATATGTTTAAACTGCAACTAGAATGCACTTTTATGTTTCGCAGTACGAATTAATATCAAGTTAAAATAACTAAAAAAGAAAAGAAATACTTACGCAGCTAAGCGTCTAATGTCGACAAATTCTTCAACATATGAATCATCGATAAAATTATACCGATCTGAAACGCGATCTAAAGCATCCCTAAAAACAAAAGACAACGTAAGCTAATTGCATAAATGTATAAACAATAAAAATCACAGTATTACTGTTCAGCTTCTGCGGCTGTCGACAGATCCTCGATTTCAATGTTATCATCTCGGATCACTTCATTCAAACAAGAAATCATAATGCTGTTTCGTCGCAAACGATTTTCAATAACATGAAGTCTCGCTCTTATTCGATTATAAATGGCACTGTTCCCACACGTGACATTCACATTACTAGAAACAATTCATTTTTCAAAAAAAAAATAGCTTTACAAAATGTGAAAATAAAAGATACTTTTTAGCCGTTTCTGCTGGTTGTGAACTCGGTTCCTTCTGATCTGAAGTATCTTCTTCTTCAGAAATTTCTCCATCAGTAATGTAATGAATGGTCGCTTGACGCCTTGCTTCTGGAGTCTCTGCGTAGATCATTTCGTTGATTGGGCTACTGCTGCTTATGTAAGTCATATAGATATAGCTTTTGAAGAAAAATTTGTTTTCCAACTGTTGTTTGTCAACACTGATATGCGGCTTAGGTCGAAAAGCAAGCAAAGTCTGCAATATTGAACCACTTTCGTGAAACACCTTTTCCGGATTACTGACGTTGCGAAACAGCTGTACAACTTCTTTTTTAGTATAACCGTGGAAGGTCTGCGATTTGAATGAAAATCCACTTAATTTGAACCATAGATTCACTTGATCCGTTATTCCGGGGCTTTTGAAAAAATTCACACATTCTTCTTTGCTAGGCAGTTTGTCATCGTCATTGGAAAGTTTTCTAGAACGGATTTCACTGTGCTTGCTGAAAAACAATCTTAATACACTGCCGCAGAAAATGTTTCGCAAACGACAAAGCAGTTTATTGGTGATGTCAAAGATAGAAATCTTCGGCTTTTCATTCAATCGTAACCGCCTTCCGCGAATGCACTTCGCCTTGAACATTCTGTGCTTCTTGGCATTTTTCAAAAAATACTTCCTCAAATAATACAGCGTATGATTCGATCCAACTTTTTCCTCCCGAATTTCTGCCAGCTTCTTCTTCTTCATAACAAAAAAATTGTTCGCCCTGAATTTCATGCCTATGAGCGACTTCCATTTTACTCTGGAGCAAAGACTGCTTAAGAGAAACGTATCGACTTTGAAAGTTCTTTTCTTCTTAGATGGCAACAAAAATCTAGATCTTTTCGCCACAATTCTGACTTCATCTTTTCGGTAAAGATCAGTTCGAAGAGGAAAATCTGAGCCGAAAGCCGATTTAGAGTAATGAAAATTTGAGTTCACACCATAGTTTCTTCCTTTGAAACCAAAACACGAAGTTGGTCTAGCAATGCCACCAAAATTGGGTTTCTGAGCCCTATTGAACATAATTTCATGAGTCGGAGCCACAACAACTCTGGGCATTTCCATAGAATGAGAGCTAACGGTCTCCTTCGCATTTTCTTTTGATTCTAAAGACATGATGGCTTCACAGATTTCTTCTGGAGTATAAGCTTCCTGACATTGCGGAAAAGTCACTTCTTCCGGAAACACATTAGAATTGCCAGCACAAGTTGATCTGATCTCCAATCCAGTATTTCCAATTCCGATAACAGGTGGCGCAGCTAGAATACGCTTTACATTCTCAGATAAACCAGGTTCTGCTCTTTCAACAGCATTTTGATCAGCAGAAGCGTGCGTTTTATTGTCAATAGACTCATTTGGATCGTACATTTTTGATTTCTTAGGAAGAGATGAAATAGAAACTTTATGTATAGGAAGGCTGTGCGAGGTGCTTGGTAAATCGGTCGTAGCATCCTCGAGAGCTTTCTGTTTTATTGCTTTACTTCTGCAAATAAGCTGCGCTTCGCTGTGTGGAAGAGAATACTTTACTCTCGTCAGAGGATCATCGGACGCAGAAACGCCGTAATATCTCTTTAACACTGGTTTTCGGAAAGAAGAAGTCTGTGTCGGTAAAATCTTGCAGTTCGATGAGCTCAGATTCGCCGGCGTCTGAGTCGCATCGGAACTCGGATGCACAGGCTGGAGACCTGTGTAGAAAATAAGCATTACAGTTAAAAAAAACAAAGTTAACAATTCAATTACTAGATTGTAAAGTCAATTTTGAGCCGATGTTCCGGGATGCATTTAGGTGATGAAAGGGATCCATCTTTCATCACCGTGACGATTGAAATGACGAAGTAAAGTAAAATTCTTTATTTCGTTCCTTGCAAAAATTTTAGTCGCGCGCACTTTGAAAAAATGGACAAAATAAATCAGTCAGGAAAGATTTTTTCCCAATTCAACGGTTCTAACACTCATCATGAACAAATTTCACATCATTACTTCAATCAATTATCCGATGTTCTGAAAAAATGACAATTAAGTGTAAATAAGTTATCAGTCATACTGTATATGTTACTTTAGCAGTAACAAAATCTGTTTAGAGAAAATAATTACTTTCTTAATTTAAAAATAAATAAAATTACATGGTTTCAGTTATTTTTAATATTATATGCTTCATTATAAACAATTTTTTACATCTAAAATAGCAACATTTACAGAAGAAAAAAAATTATCTAACATTTTACAAAACGTATATAAAATAAATTATAAAAATATTTAATATATAAAAATATTTTTTTGGCTAGTAATTCTTGTGAAAATACAATTACTAAAGTTACAGTAAACATTATTAAAATAGATTTGCTTCTCATTAATAAATAAAATATAAATAAATGATAATTTAAGAGGAAATAACTTTAAGTAATTTAATTAATTTACTTTCAAAATTTTCACTTGTCTTTATGCAAAGTTTACCAAAGGAGTACTGTAACTATTTTTAAACAAAGAATTTATAGCAATGTAATTTTCAGAATTTATGATCTACCTTACCCAGATTATTTCATAAATATATTTACATATTTAAATTCATGGAATTTATAAACATGTTCGTTTTTTTCTGAACTCCATAAATATAAACTACATTTACCACCGTAACAGTGATATGCAAGCATTACTGCTATTAGTTGACTTTGATTTTTATGACGGCCTCCTAAGTTACGCTATCCTTTTCAGTTTCTAAGCACTTTAGTATTATCCAATATAAATAATGCTTACTTTTTACCGCCGCAGTGCTTAATACAACTGTTAGAGATGATGGTCTGGTGAATGCTTTTCAGTATACTGTATTATATTTACGCAGCATTGCATTATAAAAAGTTCAAACAGTCATTTTCTTCTGCAATAAATTACGGCTAATTTTCAATAATTATTATTTGTTGCATTTTCATTTATTTATTTTATTTATAAATAAAAAGCTAATGATTCACCTTTCTTTATTTTTCAGTCAGTTTCCTTATAACTAAGATGCTGCAAGTCTGAGATGCCTATAATATGTGCAGAGCACGATTTTAGTATCGACTGACACGATGATAATAATAATAATAGAATACGTAATTATGAATTTGTGCTAGAGGAAAAAACATTGAAAACAATAGTTCACGAAAAGTAAACACAGAAAGGAATAAAATGCATATGATTCAATAAATTTCGAATTTTTAAACACTTTCAGATAAGTGAAGCTTGTTGAAAACTAAAATACCGAAGTTTTCAGTTTATACAGTATTAAAACATAAAAATTTTGCCCGTTATGCTTGAAAGTGAAAATTATCGATGAACTGTTCTATGATCAGAGAGAAAGATTGCCGACTGCTTTATAATCCAATTTTTAAATTGTTAGACTCCAAATCTCCACAAGTTTTCATGTGCTTACTGGACTTGTACAGACAGTGTTCAGACTTTTGAAGTAAACGTTTATTTGGAAAAATCATCACATTGTACATTCGCAATGAAAAAAGTTGTACGTCAAGTTAAATTACTTTGCTTTTTTGTTTTGTGAAACATGTTCAGTAAGAATTTTTGGAATTTTTTTTTCATTTAACACATCACTAAAACAAAAGTAATATGTTTAACTAAGATTGTGGACAATGATTTTCCGATGTTTAAAGTGAACAAATCATGAAATAGAAACGTTATGGTGGATAAAGAATAAACAAATCCTTCGAAATGTAGAAAAATTAATAATAATCAAATTCAAGCTTCGAAAAATGAATAATTAATTGTAAACTTGATATCAGTTTAACAGTTTCATTATGTTAGGAGAGTATTTATTTTTAGAACAGCGTACGCTTATTTACCATTGTATTCGATTTAATGTTAAATTTAAATACAAAACACAAATAGTAATTTGTAAATTGTAACAAATCAGTGATGTCAAATAAAATAAGATACAGAGGAAATTAAAAAAAAAACTGTAAAATTTTAAAAACAATCACAAGTGAGTGCCATCAAAAGGAAGAATTACCTAACCATGTAGAATTTGCATGAAAACTTTGTGGCCAATAGTCGTAACAGGGACTGTTGTTTGCTGTGCAATGATGGTACGAGACACCATTGACCGATGTAGCTGTTGAATATTGGCATGAATTTTGAGTGTTTGGGAAGATGTCAACTGGCCTGGATTGTAAAATGGATGTCAACCATGGATTTTGCTTTTCCAATGGCAGTGGGGACGATTTGTCAGCTTTGTTTAGCATTCTTGGTGACTTTTCTTTCTTCTTCTTCGGCTTGTATTTGTAGTCTGGAAATTCGATCGCATGTAAAATGCGCAGACGATCCGCTTCTTCCATGAACGGGCGTCGGTCTTCGTCGCTCAGTTGGCGCCACAGTTTACCCAACCATTTGCTCACTTCGGCGTTGTGCATTTCCGGCAGAATAGTTTTTACCTGTCGACGTTGAGCCTGCGCCCAGACCATGAAGCTATTCATTGGACGCTTTATACGATCAGGAGTGCGCCGACATTTTGTCGCATCTGTATAAGGAGTGTTTGAAACTACAGTTGTACTGTAGTTAGTACTGTTTTGGACAATCCTTTCAACAGAATTCATATCGAAAATGTATTTCACTTTATTTATATTACACTAATATACATATATACATACATGTATATATATGTGTGTGTGTGCGAGTATGTATGTATGTGTGTGTATGTTTGTATGTATGTGTGTATATTTACTTATAAATAAATAAATAAATAAATAAATATGTATGTGCGTGTGAGAGTGTATTTAAATACATGCATACATATACATATATATATATATATATATATGCGTGTGTCTAATTATTGCAGACAAGGCAAACAAGTCTTCGTTGTTTGATTGCCTTTTAACAAAGCCGATGACGATATAATCAGCCGTGATTCACTCACTGCTATACATCAATCAAGCTTATCGACCATTGTTGTGATCCTTAAAGATGACAAGCATGTGAATCGGGTCGAAAGAACGCCACTGCAGCAAGTTCAGTTTTCTATTGAAAACTACTTTACTAAATTTATATGTTTTTTTTTTTGAATTATAAAATCAGGGCAAAAACACTTCTCTTCTTTGGTCATGCTTTGCACACTGTACTACTGTACTGCAATTATTGTACTGATTAACCTGAATATTTTTTAAAAATGTTTTTACATTTTATGCAAATTTTTATTGCCATAATTTCAAAGAATAATTTATAATTGTTTGAATTTAGATGTTTTGTTAAGTTTTCATTTCAAATTCTCATTCATTCAAAGAGCATATCTAAATTCATTTTTTATTTTAAAAAATCAGTACGGAAATTGTAAACAAATTGCAATTACGATTGGTCAAAAAATGAACGTTTGTTAACACAATGAATGATGCATTGTTTACTTTTTGCTGAGAAGTAGCAAGCTTTGTTTGAAATGCTTGCTAATTTTCGATAGTGAAAATTAATTTGATAATTTATTGAAATAATATTTTTTAATAGTTTTTTTTCTCAACTTTACTTTTTCCTTTGTTTGCATCGTATAATTAGAAAAATAGTTTCAAAAAAGTTTGTCAAATGTTTCATTGCCAATTGCCAGCAGCAATACTGTAATCTGAAATACTGGGAAAATGGTGTTCCAGAGATGTCAAACGATGAAATTGGATTGAATTACGAGTTCGCCTGAGGCGTCGTCCATCCGGGCTCAGTGGTCATCGGAACGGCCGTCCATGGTGAGTCATGGTCACGTGCTGTTTCTGCATTGGCAGCCGCTCTCAGCACCGGAGATCTCCACCCGCACGGTAAACAAACAAACAAACAAACAATTGAAAATAAATTCGACACATGCGTTTCACATGACGGATCGGTTGCTTCGACCGGGTCTGTTATCGTTCATCACTTTCCACCGTCACCGGCTGCTATAGCCAGACAAACTGGTCAGCAAACAATTTCAGAACACGCCCACCGTAACGAATCACTTTCCCACAAATTGCAACACTTTTCTTCAAGCTGTTCATCTAGTGACAAAAAAAATATGTTGTAAATTTTTTTTCTTTGAAATTTTAATTCAATGCATCTCTCTCTCTCTCTCTCTACGTTGTCGTTTCTCTTATTTTGTTGTAACAATATGCTAATCGCCGACATGCTGATATCAATAGCATAAAATTTACATATTCATTCACTATTGACGTCATCAGTTTCTTTCCACTTGAAAAAGAGATTTCATCTCATTTAAGCTATGATGATCATTGATTGAAACAAAAAGAAAACGATTATCACGATTATTATTTCATTTTTCAAATGTGCAACACAATGCTGTGTTAAGGCGAAAAAAACAACAAAAAATGCACTACAACTGCGCATTTGATCGGTGGTGAGTGAAAGTCGGTGAATGACAGAGGAGCGTATATATTTAAAATTATTTTTTATAACATTTGTTGAAAAAACTTTCCATATCATGAAGTATACAGAAAAAGCATTAGATTGATAAAATAATAATTATTGTAATAAAGGAGAAAAATAAAAAGATCAGCTGGAAAAAACTTGTATTTTTTTTCAATTTTCAAAACTCGTTTTATTCGTGATAAATGACATCATCAAATACAGTACAGACAAGAAAAGCAGGCGCGAATTGCTCTTCTTTGTTGTATGTAAAATTCTTTTATTTATACCATCATCCATCATTGTTGGCTGGGAAAAAAAGGCGAAGAAATGTTCATTTTTCATACACGCTTCAGAGTGGACTTTCCAAGTATGAATAATAAAAATAATAATAGTAATAATAATAATAATAGTAATAGTAATAAATAAAAAGGACGAGAAAAAACACATTTGGTAAGGTCGACGCCGAAATCTCAGCATCGTCAACATCGGTTCTGAAAAGCAAAACATATAAAAATATTTTTCATTTTTTTCTTGTTGAAAACAATATATTAAAAAAAACATTTTTCTGAGATGATTACAAGATCACAGCAACCGATGGACAAGCATTAAAGCATATCGCAGTTGTTGTGTGATCATGTAGACGTTGATGGCAAAAAAGAACAATCCCGATAAGCATTACTATTTAAAAAAAAGAAAAAAAACAGTATACGCAGGGGATGTGTGACGCATTTCATGACCATTGCTTAGGCTGCTTTGCTTTGCTTTGCTTTGCTTTGTGTTGGTTGGAAAGAGAGAAAATAAAGACACAGAAAAATAGAAGCTATTCTAAATAAAAAATGTGTGCACACATGCCTTGCATTGCAACTTGCACACATGCCCACTGGATGTAGTAGGCTAACAGATATGCGCTGCTAATTGTGTATATAGTCCTTCATTGCGGGCGTTGGTTTCGTTGAAATAATTTTCTGATCAACTTTCACTTTTGTTCGTGGGCCTTGGCTCGAGCTCGTTTAAAGCAACAGCATCTGAACATGCACAGTGTAAATGAAATGCGACACAATTGGATGTTGAAAAAAATTGAAAATACTTTGTATCACAGTCGCCGGAATCCATCTGAGGATTGATCGGCTGCTGAGAACGTACACCGGGATCATCAACCACGTCGACCGTATTCGAATTAATCGCCTGTTGTTTCAAGTAATTGAAACAAGCACAACAATAAATAATGCGATCAAAATAAACAACAAACAAACAAATAAACATCACTGAACCGCAGACCATTACTGAACTATGGTGCCTTTCGTTGTGCAGAACGGCAAGCAACGCGGTCGACTGTCGAAAGTTGCGCATGCGATCTTCGGCTTTTTGAGGATTGGATGACAAGCGCCTCTTTTCTGCTTCTTTTGATGAATTCGGCACCGCATCAGACAAGTGAAACGAAGAGCTTGGAGTTGCCTTGAAGTGAAACACATTAAAGTAATAAACAACAACAACAACAATAATAATAATAATAATAATAATAATAATAATAATGCATACTGCTTGATTCAGTTTGCTTGTCCAGTCAAATTCATTGTCGTAAGACCAACAGTTACGATCCATGACTGATTTGAACAATTCCCAACAATAATCATAGTCGGGCGTTTCGAAAAAGTCCAAACGTCGAGAATAGCGCAAGTAGACGGCAAATTCTTCTGCAAAACAACCACAAGAACAAAAATATACGCATGCAAATGAAAAGAGATGACCAATTTTACCTGGAAAACCTTCACACAATACTTCCACCGGAGTTGCCCGTTTGGTGTCACCAATTTTCTGATAACGCTCTTTTAACGTGTCCGCTTTCAGACCTTGCCATGGCAAACTTCCACGAAGAAAATACATGAACATATGCCCCAACGCTTCTAAATCGTCTCGGCGACTTTGTTCTATAACAAAATTTTAAACTTTACTAAATTCATTTTCTTTCATCTTTCCTCATTTCTCATTCATCCACCACATTATCTCAATGCATGTTATGACGTATGCAACATAAACATACGCACATTAACTACAATGTGTAGTTGGAAATAGCTGAATATTGAAAAGTTAGATTTAAAAAAGAGATTGTTTTTTCTTAATCTATATAAATAATAATAGCAAACTGATTGAACACAATTACATTTGAAATCAATTAAACATATACAGTTGGCAAAGCATCAATTGAATAAAAAAAGAAAGTTCAGTTTTCCACAAATACAAATAACTTGAAATGTTCTTCTGTTCACTTTTCAATCTTCCCATTCATCAAAACTACGCCCAAACGACGTTCATTAAGCAAAAAATCACTGAAGCGTCAGTTCGTTAACAAGCAATTTCAATAAAGCATCAGCTATGAATTAAAAAGAAAGAAAAAAAGATTTTTTTTTTCTTATGAATCTCTGAAAAGCATCGACAACCTTTCATAATTGCACTTTAAAGCTTCGCTTGTTCTTTTCTTCTCGATTCTTCTTAGTCATCATCATCATCATTATTATTATTATTATTCATTATATTTTATCAGAAACAAAAAGAAAAAACCTAATCAGCATTGAAAATGATTCAAATCTGCACAAACACTACTCATATTACGCAAAAAATGACTATTGCATTACAACACGTTGTAAAATGGTGCAACAAAATTCCAATGGAAATGAAGAAACCAAAGCTGAAGAAAACGGTAAATTAAAAGATGGGGGGCAAAAAATCAAACTAAGAAAAAATCTTCAGCAAATAAAACTTCCACTTCACAAGAAGTGGTACACTTTTCAAAAGCATCTAATTAACGTACGTTGAATCAATGCAATTTTCAATGGATAAAATTCTCCTTGCGCGCAAGTGATTTTTTATCCAATTAAACCAATCGATACATTTTCTGCAAGCTCGATTCACCGATATGTGCACTGTTTTTCACTTAAATCTTAATTCAATAAGATAAAACACAGAAAAAACTTATAAAACATCCTACTTGCAACCGTCAGAAACTGCGCCTTGCCCCCCTCCCCCTCTCAAAAAAAAAAATAATTAAAACAGATAACATTTTTTTCATCAGAGTATAGTGAATTGCCAGCGGAGTAGATTTTATTGTGTGGCGAAGAGAATTTGTTGTTTCAACAAATCCATTCATTCACCGCTTGAAAACAAGACTCATCTGCTATGCTTATTGATCCACTACTGAATATATATTATATATATATGGTAAACAATTCAAACCAACTATTGACAGCCTGCTATTCGATTTGCCGTTTGACCCTGTTGGCAACAAACATGCTTGCGAGCTTGAAAATCTCTAGCCCATGACCGAAATGCAACGTTGTTCAAAATGCAACTATTGCAACTTATTATGCAAAAGCAACCAATTTAATTTCCAACCTCCGTTAATACTGACAATTCCTAGTTGAGACGAGTGTGATTTATTAGAAGAAGCGAAATTGTTGTTCAAATCACTGGGCCCGTTTTACAACAATACATGCATATATTATATAAGTCTGATATCTCAGTTGATTTCAACTTTCTCTCCTTCTATATAAAGATTTGTTTATCCATTTTTGTATGACTATTTTTTTTTGAACCATTCTAAAGTTACCTGCCGCATAAACAGCTGCAGCTAATTTTGCTAATTTCATCATCTCTGCTAGTGCAAAACAAATAAAAAAGAAAAACACCAACACTGATGGGAAACAAATATGAAAATGCATTATGTAAATGTAGTTGCATCAACAATAAGATTAGTGATAATAAATGAAACTGAGCAACGTTCTTTGCACAGAATCGATCAAAAAGAAAGAAAAGAGAGAGACCATTTTTCGAAATAAAACCTCGCAAAGTTGTATCTGACAGAGTTTAAGCGAATTAATTCTATTTAAACATTTGAAGAACTGAAACTATAAACAGCAAATACATGTGAACATGATGAAAGTTCAACAGCAATTAGCTGAGCCATTCAGTGGAGCAGAAAAATTCAATTACACTTCTGCTACATGCAAATTGTGAACAGTAAACTGATAAATGAAGAAATATTCAAAAAAAAAAATACTAACAAATAAAAATAGCCTACCTCGACCCAAATGAGTGTTGATGGACATGTATCTTGCGGTACCAGTCAACGATTTGTGCTCTCGGTAAGGGATGTGCTTGCTGGTGTCCGGATCGATGTACTCTTTTGCTAAGCCAAAGTCGATTATGTGGACAATGTGTTGTTTGCGAGTTGAGTGACGACCGATGAGGAAATTTTCCGGCTTCACATCCCGATAAATCAAATGCTTCGAGTGGACATATTCCATGCGCCGTAACAGTTGCATGGCGATCATGCAAACCGTCTTCACCGAAAATTTTCTATCACTAAGATCGAACAAATCTTCCAACGAGTGACCGAGCAATTCCATCACCAGAGCGTTGTATTTACCGCACGGACCAAAATAATGCACCTGGGGTATACCCTCTGCAAAAGCAAAAAACACCATTAAATACAAAAACAAATTTTCAATTATTTTTTATAAATTTTTTCTTATTTTTTGTCTGTTTGTTCATTTTTCTATATAAATTCAACATTAATTATTGAAAGCAATCCTGTAAAAATCAACTTCAAAATTCAATAAACCAATCCAACAGATTAATATGCAAAATATGATGCTAATTTTTCACCGTGTCAATTGAGGAACAAATTGAAAAGCATTATTCGCAAAACAAACAAGTGGCAATCATCCTCTATAGGACGAGTTAGAAAGAAAAGAAAAAAAAAACACGAATTCCATTTTTTCCCACATTCAACAGACTGAGATATGCAGCGCATCGACGACATTTACGCAATATCCAGAAATTTTTCAACTTCAACAACGCTCCAATTGAGTAAAAATCAATCATAATTTTGGAAAAAATTTTTCAAATTATTCAATCTTACTTCAATCATTTCAGGGTAATATTTCCCGATAGCGTCCAATCGGAGATAATAATAAATAACAGCCGCCAATTCACCAGTTAAACATTTAGGTCAATTTCATCTTTTACCAAATATAAGAAAGGAGTTCTCGTTCGTGAAAATTTCTTATTCACTTTTATTAATTTTACAATTGAATGCATTACTATTATTACATTTAAAAATAAACCATTTCAAATCAACTTGAACGTGAAAATAAATAAATAAATAAATAATTTTGAAAATTTGATCAAATAACAACTTTCATTCAGCTGTTGCAAATAATAAATATAAACCAACCGTAACGTAATCGTACAAATTAATGCTGACCTCAGTTGAAATAGGGTTCATTTAAATATGAATTTTAGAAAAATGAGAAAAAATTACCTCTGCTGAAAAACTAGTCAAACAGAAGAAGTAGCATACTAGATCAGAGAGAAAATTAAAGCATCCGAATAAAAATTATACTCGGTCGGTTTCACACAAGCAACAACTAAAAAAATTTTTTGAATATTAAGAGAAAATACATTCTTTCATTCTTGAAAACTACCAATAAAAATAAATGAATTTGAAATCTATGCACCGGTAATTTTTGTACTGTAAATTGGAACTAATTTCTTCAACATTCAACGTTTTCGAGTTTTCAACTACGCTTCAGCTAACTTGATCAAATCCGGCTTGGCAACATTTCTGGTAGACGCCTTGCCGCTTATTCAACTTTTCCATCAAAATTGTATCGCTTCAAAATGACCTTACGTCAAATGCCAAATGACAACAAAGAATGCGTTGCCAATAAGCAGGGCATAGAAAGAAGAAAATCTGTTTTCAAACTATTTCATTATATACTCGCCTTCTTGCCTATGCTTTTTGCCAACATTCATTGTAATGAAAAGTTCTTTAAAAAAAGTGCTTGAAAATCACTTATTATTAGTGGACACGTGGCGGTGCCAAGGTGATCGATTGGTTCGGGCCACTTCCACATACATATGCGCATGTCAATCATGATCACAAATTGCGAATAGAAAAAAAAACATTTACGCCCAAAAAATGTGTTAAACTTGAAAAGGTAAAGCCGAGAAATTAAAATGAGAAATTATAATTGTAATGAAATTCATACCTGACACACCAAGCAGCTTATAGAACCGAAATTCCAAATGAAGTTGAGGTGCCTTAGAACGCATCGGTTCCAATTTGATCGCCACATGTTCATTATTGTATAAGTTTTTGCCTATATGAAAAAAAATAAAATACTTAAAATGTTAAAATTTTATCTTTTTTTTACACACATACCTAATCTAAGTTCACCGAAGTTTCCGCATCCAATTTTTTTACCAACTTTAAAATTCGGACCGACCATGAGCACGCCGCAAGATGAAGACGCGGATGAGCCATGAGCACCAGAAGAACTGGTAGCCGTCCGGGACGTGGCCATCGTCTCCCGAAATATAGCAATGGAAGACTATACTTTTCGGATTGAAATTATCTGAAAAAAGAAAAGCATAAGCTGTTGAAACAGCAGCTCAACCTCATTCAGCTGACCGTATTGCGCAAGAACCAAAAGCAAGAAAGCGCGAAAATCGAGAACAATAATGTAAATGCGCAAGAAACTTGTACTAGTTATTCTAAGAAATGTTTTAAAAAATTTAAATAAAAATACACGATACATAAATTCCACCTCAACACAATTGCCACTATTCTGACTAGCTGTACAAGACGAGAAATTGTGGGAAAAATTCAGCAAAGACACACGCACACACAAAACAGCAGTTGATCACAGCGGAAAAGAAATTCAAATATGAAATTACCAAAGCCGGCTGAACAGATCCGTTAAGTGAGACAGCACTCGTTTTGACAAACGAAGAAAGGCTGACTGTCAAGCAAGTCTCACCGACATTGAACACAGCTGCCGCATCAGACGTTCACTTACAAAGCAATCGTACATCTAAGGTGTACTGTAGATAATCAGGTATCATTTCTGCGTACCTCACTGCCGCCCTAATTTGGCGTCGCTACAATGTCTTGGTGACACGAACGCCCCCACATATACTGATTGAAAATTTTATCAAATTTATTGGCCAAACAGCGCAGCTAGCCAATGCAGACCAATAAATGAATTGGAAAACAACGCAACAATATGACGATGAAGTCAACCTCCGTCAATTTAGCATCATATAATATAAGATATATAATATATAATAATATAATATAATAGTATATTATATTATACAATATATAATAATCATTTAATGCCAAACGGTACAGTTGCTGTGCACTTCTTCTTTTGTTACTTATTTGTTAACAGACAATATTTTATTATAAATTTTACCCTAATCAACCAGTTTTGTGGGACAGTAAAAAATTTTTATAGCAGGCAACAATCTTACTGTATGATCATTGCCATAATAGGTTCATCGAAAGGTCAGGTGTAATTGAAAAAGTGGAATTCAGGCTATTGAAAATTGTTGTAAAAATGGAGAAAAAATCAAACCGAAATACAATTTACTATTCGGTGTTCACTTATTATACAGACGTTCATCGGCATCATCGGTAACAACATCATCAAATAAATAAAATACAACAAACAGATGCAAGCGCGTAAGGAATAATTACGAGAAAAAACCACTCTTTTAATACCCCTACGTTGTTGCTGCTTTTCGCGAGAAGAAAAGTTTCACAGACAATTTTGTCTATTCAAAAAAAATCTAGTTCGTTTCTATCATGAATAAACGATGCGTGCAGAAATGGGATAATGAAATTTATAACGTTTAACAATAAAATGCACAAGCTGTGCACAACTGTGCAAAACTTTCAAAATGAAAATTTTATTTTGAAGCATTCGTTTGACATTAAGATGGCAAGCGTTGAATACGGTGCTTAAGTGATTCATCTCTCAAAAAGCAACATCTAGTTGAAAGGTTAGAAGCATTATGCAAGGAACAGCAATTTAATTTTACAAAAGCAAGAAGTGTGAATATTAATCAATTGAAGTAAATTGGAAAAGTCATTTGATCTGCTCAGAATTTATAAAGAAAACAAACTTGTCAAAGAAATAACTACTATGAAATGAGATGAGATGAGATGAGATGAGATTTTTTGCATTCTTAAAATAATGAATAATGACTGCTAATTTTTCACTGCTGCTTTAATTTATGCTAGGCTAGATGCAAGATTGAAATCACACGTTAAAAGAATCATAATCTCAAACTCAAAGCAGAAGAAACGTGAACAAAGAAACATTTTCCAACGCCACAATTACCACAGCACTTTAACACGTTTGATTAAAAATAAAAGAAATAATAATTATGCATACCGTCATAAAATGTTTTAGTTAGCAAAATATTCTTCTTCTACTTTTCAAACTCTGCTTTGCGATCTAACGAATCAACGCAAACTTTCAAATAACAATAAAAACTGATGTACAGTACTCTTTGTGACTCTCATGTTAATAAAAGTCACTGCAAAAAGAAAAGAAAATAAAAAATCACTGCAGTATCAATAATATTTGATACAAACATGCAATTATTATCATATTACAATTGAACTACTACTAATTAAAATGAAAAATTTTGTAACAGCTTTATCCTGATAATAAATATACTTTCCATGTTATATGCAAGGCAAAAGATGAATATGAGAATTAAAACTTTTTCAAACTACAGTTTTTAATAAGTGTTCAATAATGGTAATTGAATATTTGCAATTTAATACATTCATTCATCCGTGATAACTATGATTAGCAAGAACAAACAACGATTCATTATCATTTGATAATCTATTATCATAAATAACCAATTTACGGGCACGTAAAAATGCTAACATTGTACAAAGTGCATTTATCGACCAATAAGTTCATTCTTGTCCAGAATATTCATCGTTGAATGAAACGTAGTTTATTTACCGGACGTATTTTATCATTCTTGAAAAAGAACAAGAACCGTGAACTACGTAAAAAAGCTATGCAAAAGAAAAAAAACAAGAATATGCAAATAGAAATTATGAAATCCACAACTGAACGTGTGATCAATCTGTTGAAATAAATATTGAATAAGATGTGATAAAAAAAAGAAAAAGGAAAAATCTACAAATGATATCATCAATATAGTTTGAAAAATTGTGAATACATCAAAGCATTGGCGTCGACCGCTTGAGCAACGCCGACCGTTTTGGCCGGATGCTTGCAAAGCAATACTGGCGTGTAGATGAAAAGCACCTCCTCGCGCATCCAGCTAGCTATTGGGTTGTGCGCGTTGAAGCGATACTTGCGGTCGGTGCTCTTGTCCACTAGATGCACTTCGCTGACTCGAAGTTCCAAAGAGTCGAGATCGCCGCCGGACTTTTTCTGACCACAGGCTATTTCCGCGGCTGCCACAGCTCCAGCGGCCAACGAAGCGGCGCCGTTCGACCATTCAGTACCACGGGTGGCGATCATGTGAAACGTCAAACTGTGCAAATAGACCCTACCGAGACGGAAGTATCGACGTTTTGAATTTTCTTCAGATTTCCTGGGACCGTATTCATGCAGCAGCCAATCCAAAATTTCCGTCGCCTTGTGAGCGTGGATGGTTATCGACTTGAGCGGATACTGGTCCGCATACGGTCCACCACCAACATGAGATATGATCATCAACTCTTGTTCAGAAAGTGCCAACGAATCCACGTAAGGTATTACCTGAAAATGAGAATAATATTAATAATTAACACAATAACGTAGAAAAAGAATAAAAGCACTTTGTGTAAAAGCATTTTCACAAATTCTTTGTTCGACATATGGCCAAGTTCCAAATGAAAAGGTATCCGTCGTCTTGCTTGATTTAAATTACGCTTAATGACGGTCAATTTTTCTGTCCAAAGTTCTTTCGCTTGAAATTCCAACAAATGCAAGCCAGTCAGCACTATCAGATCTGGTCGAAAGTTTGGAATCGTGTTGAAAAACATGTCAATAATGATTGCGCTACTACTGAACAAACAAACAAACAAACAAACAAATAAACAATTGAATTAATTAATCGAATTGAAAAACAAACGCCTATTATCAACCTGAAATGATCGTGAGATGTGATAAAACGACTATAGCTGGGCGCAACGTAATCACCCCACGTCTCACCATATCGAAATTCCATGATCAAGTGATATTCATCGCGAGCGATAACGGTGGAATTTTGCGTGGAAATTCTGGGATGCAAAAGTGCTTTCAATTTTGGACCAATCGGACCGACCAGAACCACTTCAGCATGGTCGAAATCTGAAGCAATGTTGTGCGCAATCAAAGCTGCATTGCCTCCAATTGCAGCCTGAAATATTTTTTGTTGTCTTTCAAATTTCACTTTATTCACCAACTGTGCAAAAAAGAACAAAAATCACAAATATGCACAGATCAATCACCTCGGCTGAAGAAAGTTTCGTCTCAGCTACGCTGATCAGTTCGTTGAACAGAGCCGAATTAGCCACAAATCGTTCAGTTGGAACTCCACGACTGAAGCTCAACGCGAACATCTCCTCCACTTGCTGTAAAGTTTGAATTTCGTGGTGATCAACGGCCGAACTGGGCTGTACATTCAACCTGGACATCATCTGAGTACCCGAGACAATCAGATCCACATCACTGTTAATACTGAAATAAAATAATCGTTCAAATGGAACAATTCGAAGAAGTTCAACACAAATAAATAACTAATTAATTTGATTATATTGTTCAAAATCAGATCTGAGTTCAATTAATGAAATCATCCTACCCGATGAGAATATTCTTGAATTGAATAGAAGGCACTTGCATCATTTTTTGCCAAGATTTGATCAAAGCCTCTTCCATAAAAAAAGGCACTTTGTGTTCAGGTTTCGTGTAAACGCTGTACAAATAAGACACAAACGCAGCTGTTAAACCGGCTATTAAAAGCCGATTTGACGACGATTCAGCCATGGAGATACCTAATTTCGAAACAAAATTAAAAGCAAAGCTTTGTTAAATTTTATTATAAATAACAACAACAATTTCACAGTAACACTTGCAATTCAAAAAAATAAATCAAATGAACTTACTACAACGTATTTCGCACCTGAAAACCAATTTGTTCAAAAGCAGATGCTATTTCAATTCTAGTAAAACAGGTTCAAATGTAGAATTGTGCTTTGAATTTTTAACCAGTTTCAAATTGCAACGAAATATCACTGCGAAGGAAAATGCCGCATCTACCGCACGGACAATATTGTCAACCGGTGGCTAACAATATTGCAGAATGACATCAATAAGCTAAAAAGAGCCAAAATGCCACGCCCATGGATACGTTCAAATTGCTGCTGTTTGTCACTGCCAAACTGGTCTCTTTACGCTAACAGGCAATCACAATGACAACATTAATCGTCTGTTCCATTTTAAGTCAATAAAAAAAAATCTTCAGAAAATATACATCTTATTACGCGTCATACATAAATGTTTGAAATTTGAAAATTCTTTTTGTTTTAAAATAACTATAATTTTACTAAATTTAGACGAAAAAATTCATCTCGCGTCATTTGGTGAAATACATGCAACAATAAAAAAAAATAAAATTCATTAATTTAAAGAAAAAAATCACATTTGTAAATTTAAAAAAGCAAATGACAAAAAATTTTCATTCAAAAATAAAAAAACAATATGCATCAAGTAAACATGTAATACTGTAATTAAAATAAAATTAAGATGAAATTTGGTAAAACGACTTGAATTGATCATCTTTTACACTCTTTTTATAGCTGTTAAATAAAGAAAGAAAAATTATTAACATCTTTTAATAATTGGCATATGAAAAGGCTAAAATTAAGTCAAGAACAACTTTTCGAATTACATTGATAATGCTTGAAACGGAAAAAATCCAACGGAAAATTCATAAATTTCCCAATATGAAATCATTTATTAATTATAAAAAAATTAAAAATACATAGTTTTAATTGAAATTATTAGCTTTCAAAAAATGATTAATACTTGAAAATTACAATTATACCGTGTCTTAACTTGATCAAGTTGATTAATGTAGAGCTGAAGTTTTAAGAGTATTAATTTTAATAGCTAATTTCCAAGCGGGTTTTTTCTTACCCATTAATTGACCTTTTTCTATTAATATCTTTTAACTTACATTTGATTTGTATAATAGAAGTGATTTTGTTTTCTTTGAAGTACTTTAAATTTAAAAAAAAATTTATTTTAGAAAATGTCCAAATCAGAAAAAATAGATTTTGATCCTTATGATTTGTTGGAAGTTGATGAAGATGCTACAGAGAACGATGTTATAAAAGCATATCGAAAGCAAGCTTTGAAATGGCATCCGGACAAAAATCCCGATTGCAAAGAGCGAGGTTTGCATTTTAGCATTTAGTTTCATAATATTTCAATGTGTTGGATGTTGTACTTTGAAAACTTTTGCGTTATGTATATTGTGTGCATTGGTAAATGAATGGAAAGGTTTTGTTGCATTTCTTTTGCAAAGAAATTGATTTTAGCGTCGGCAATGTTTTTGAAAATATCTCGATCGTTGGAAATTCTTACCGATGCTAGCGCTCGAGCTGCGCTTAATCATTTGCGAAAAGCTAAACGAGAAGCTAAGAAGCGTTTTGAACATTTGGACAGTAAGCGTCGAAAATTGCGAGAAGGTAAGTTAAGTTGGAAGAAATATTTTTCTTTATTAAAGACAATTCTTGCTATTATACAAAAGATGATTTGCAGAGTTGGAAGTACGCGAAAATACAGTAAATTTGAAAAAAGATGAAGAGCAACAAGCTTATAAAGATCTAGCTTCGGAGGTATTTTGTGATTTTTATAATTGAACAGCTTCAGTTTTTTTTTCTGAATATTATTCTGTTTTATATTGAACGACTGCGAAAAGCTGGTTCGAAAATATTACAACAAGAACGAGAAAAAGTTGAGAAGAAAGTTCGGGAGGAGCGAAAGCCCGCAAACACTAGTCATCTTGACTTTGTTCTTAAGGTAAATGACAACGTTTAATATATTTATATATTTGAAAAATTTACTCACCAATTTGTCAAATCAATGCTTCTTCATTTTGCTTTGCTTGATAGCCATTTGTAAAGCATTTTTTATGTTTCACATTCATGATTTTTATTATTTCAGATAAAATGGGATGAATCAGTGACAGATGTTTCTGAAGAATCAATTCGTGAACAGTTTGAAAAAGTGAAAAATGAGAAAATGTTCCATTCAATGAACATATTTTAATATTCAATATTTTAGTTTGGCCAAGTGGAAGATGTTATTGTTAACAAAGGTTTGAAAAAGTTTGCCATTTTGAGCTTTGCTAGTGAAGAAGCGATGTCGAAAGCGAAAGCAGCATGCGATGATTCTGCGGTGCCGTTTCGATATGCGTCGGATAAATCAAAGGAACGTGACCAAGCTACCGAAACTACTGCAGAATCGGATTCAACGAATGAATATCTCGATCGAACCACACTCAAAGGACATTTACGTTTTGAAAGTGATATATTGTCCCGAATGCGTGAAGCTGCCCTGAAACAAAATGCCTCCAAACAGTAGCGATTGTACACAGATTTTTTTTTGCCGCATGTTTTAGCAATTTTAATTAATTAAAAATTCTGCCATTTGCACACAATTGTATGTATCACTGTTATTATTGCTGTTTATGCTTTATACTGAATTGTGTCAAGCTTATTATGTTCAGATAATGAGTGATAAGAAAACAATTCAGTCGTCTGCTATAATATGGAAGAATTTCTCCAAGTACTTGGTCTTACGAATATTAATTAGTTCACTGTTAAAATGTTATAAAATCACATTTTCATTCAGTTGAAACAAAATAAATTTTTTACTTTAAATATTCTAGTTTTAAAATAAAATGCTACATTTTTTAGAAAACAACTAAACTAAATGATATTGCCATGTTGAATGCTTTTTAGTATGCCTGGTCAATTTTACCAGGGGTGTCGCACAAAATAGATTTATCATTTCTTCCCATGAGTATTTTCTTTTAATGAAAAAATACAATCTCAAATATCTATAAAAAAAGTAGCTCACCTAAAACATGCGCAGCTTAAACGTGAACACTTAGACAAGTTGAACAACGGATGTATTAGTGCAAATTTTATTGCAAAACAGCACTGATCTGTTATTTCTTTGGCAGGTTAGAAATATGCAAATAAATGATGATATTATCTACGAATTTATCTAGCGAGTGATTTTCTTTCGTATCTTATAATCGTGAATTTGTTTCTTGACATAATGCGAATTGTTTGAGCACAAAGCTCATAATTTTTTCTGATATTTTATCATATTAATGTTATCATCAGAAAAATTACAAAATAAATAAATAAAAGAACCCCATGTAATAATATCACTGTACATGTATGTGATACGTTTAGTTTAGAATTTACTTGATGCTTCGCATTCAATTTTTAAACTTAAACTAATATTGGATTTTGATTTACTTTACGATATATTAAAATTTGTAAAAAATAAACAGTTCTCGTAACATCATAGTATACTGTAAAATTGTACAAAAATGTAAGTACAAATTGTTAAAAGTGAAAATAATACCAGTAATTGTTGTTTGAAACAAGAAATACCGTAATTTTATTAATAGAAATAAAATTAATTTTCAACTCATAACAGTTTGACAAATATTGTATCATTCGATTTGTAGCTGATCGATTTCATAACAATTGAGCTGTGTGTGATGCAATTAAGATTTTGAGACGTTAAAAGGAAATAGCTTTTAGTAAAAAAAAATTTTTTTTTTAAATAAATACAGTCATATCAAATTCAACGTAAATTTATCAATAAATATAAAAAGTAGTTTAAAAGCGACAACGAAAGATTGAAGCAATTTTTTTACAGCCCGATTTGTGTAATTCAAATTTAAACGCACCTGTCGATTGCAGATCAAAAAATTGCCAGTATCGTGAATTATATAATAAAACATTTCATCACAAAATTTGCAACAACTTTGCAAAATCGTCAACGTTGAACGAGCATTGAATAAGGTTCACACGGGCAGTTTGAAACAATTGAATTCAATGCATTGAATTCAAATTTCATAAATTCATTCAGGTTGAAAAGCAAAAAAAAAGTTGCGCATTTTTTCCATTCGTGGGAATCCAAGTGATCAATTAATAATTATCAGAAGCAAAAATTTCGATTGATCGATTTTGCAATTGAAATTTCACCAAGTGTATGTACACTGTAAAAGCTAAAAATGTTACAAAATTGCATTGCATTCTCGAAAGTAACACATTGGAGAAGAAAAAAAAACGTTTTTTATCAAACGAATATAGAAAATTATTCGTGTTGTTGTTCAAAAGAAAAAAATATATACATTATGTTTCATTTTACATTTTCAATTATGCAAAATGGTGAAAATTTGTTTTGTTCCATTTTCTTCAGTGTGAATGTTTCTGAAAAGTGACTTTTCACTCTTTCTTTTACTTTTTTTTCCCCCCCTTTTCACTGCAATCTTTACAACATTGCAAACGAACATTGTGCTGATGAACAAAATTGTCACGTGAAAAAAAATAAACAATATAATATTGTAATGCGAAATTAATTCTTGAATTTCCAAAACTGTAAAAGAAAGTACACAGAAAAAGAAATGAGAACTGGCTTGCTTGGGAGCCATTAACCACGCAATTTGATGGTTGTTGGTGGAAAATTTTTCCAAAATATAAACACACAGAATAATACAATAAGCTTTTAAAATTAAAATAAATAAATAAATAATAATAATAATAGAAAAATAGAAAAAAAAGCAACTGGAAAGACGCGCGTGCTTTATATGCTGAGCCGGCGTGAGGTTGATTTGTGACAAAGAGTAATGTTCAACGTTGAGGAGGATATTTAAATTTTGAACAATGACAAATTTGCTGAATTGACTGAACAAAGAAAATGAGTGAAAAGCAATAGCAAGTGAATAAAATGGAATAAAATACCGGAAAATGAGTCAGTGAGTGAGTTTGTGAGTGAGATAATCGACAGTCACTGGTTGATGAAGATCGGCAATCATGATTCTCATGAAGAGTGATTTGTCACGGTGGTAATAATAATTGGTCTTGTTCGTCTGCTGCTGCTGGTGATGATGCCGTAGCCCCTTCGGGCGTAGCCTCCGGTCTGGGTGAACGGACGTTGATGGCCGAAATCGACGACGCCAACGTGGTGATGCCGTGCTCGACTGGAGACAGACTGTGCACTGTCAACGGTACCGGTGCCAAGAAGTTGTACGTCGCTTCGGGCGATGGGTAGTAAAACAGCGACCTCAAACGAGGATCCATCAGCGAAAGAACTTGGGCGTTGGCCGGATTCGATACCTGTCCGGCGGTGGGTTCGACCGCTGGATTCAGGGCATCGTCGACGGCGGCAGCGGCAACTGGAACCACGGCTGGGGCAGGTTCGTCCGCCGGATTCGCCGGCCCGGAACGCGGACGTCTGTTGACGCGTTGGTTGTGGCTGCCTCTGGTCGGGTTGTTGTGAGTACGGGCGTGGCGGGTGATCAGATCCCGTCGACTGGCCGCATACGGGCAAACCGGGCACTGGTATGGCTTTTCACCGGTATGCGTGCGCTTGTGCGTACTCAGATGGTCACTGCGCGAGAACAGTTGACCACAAGTGCGACAGGAGTAAGGCTTGACGCCGGTGTGCAAGCGCATGTGCCGTGTGAGCATGTCGCTCCGGCTGAACGTCTTCTGGCAAACCGAGCAGAGGTGCGATTTGGTCCTGGTCGGCTTCGGCGGTTTGGGCGGCTCGTTGGAACCGCCGGCAGAGTTAGCTTGGTGGCTCTTTTCCATGTGCTTCAAATAACGCGCGCGTGATTTGAACTCTTGACAACAAATTGAACACGAATACGCGCACGACGGCGTCGAATTCACCAACTCGCAGTGGTCGTGCTTGTTCGCAGGCGGCGGTTGCGGGGATGCGGCCAGTGCGCGTGCAGGATAGAACGCCACTGGACCGAATTGGTCGCCAATACCAGCGATCACGTGCACAGGTGGCGCTGTCAAGGTCATTGGTGGAGCCGGAGCTTGGAAACAAGCTTGCAGTGGCAAGCCGCCTATACGCACGCCCGCAGCAGACATGGGACTGAAAAGCGACGGGAAGCTGAAACGGTAGCCAGTCAGCGACGATCTCTGACTCAACGTCTGCGCCAAAAGCATCGTTCCATGAGTGGGTGTGGCTTCGACTGGCAGCTTCCTCTCTTCGTGATAGTTGCGATCGCAAGACGGTCCCGGTTCCAGGCTAGTACCGCTGGCATAGTGGGAGCGCTGCTGTCGGTGTCGCTGTTGTTGCTGCTGCTGTTGGTGCTGTTGACGCTGATGCTGTTGCTGATGATGCTGATGATGCTGTTGCTGTTGCTGCTGCTGCTGCTTCTTCTTGCGTGCATTCTGGCCCGGCGACGTTTCAGCCATGCTCGTCGCACCGCTGACAAAGCAGTCGCTGTCTGACAAACTACGCCCACGCAGGGCAGCCGTTTTGGCGTGGTCGAACGAAAACCGTGAACGGTCAGCACCGGCAGTGGATTCGAATTGGTCAACGTCGGAAAATGGCGACACCGGTCCGGGGCTGAACGTCAGACAAGGACTGGGCAAATCTTCCTTGTAATCCGAGTCCGGGTCGGTCAAGTCCGAATTTGAGCTCTTCTTCTCCCTGAACACGGTCCAGGACGAGTTGTTGACGCTTGAACACAAGCTGGACGCGTATCCACTGGACGAATAGACGGACAACAAGTCGCTCTTGTTGTCGTTGACCACCGGCGACGGAGGATCTGGCGACTCGACCGACGACGGTGGTTCCGGAACGTCGACGACCACTTCTGGCATTTTCAAAGCAACCGTGGACGACGTGCCCCGAACACTGCGTTCCGCCGTTGACATGCTCTTCAACTTCAATTCAGGCAAACCTGAAATTACAGAAAATAAATAAATAAATAAACAAACAAATAAATAAATAAACAAAAGCTGATTATTGCAAATGAGAAGGTTGGAATCAGACTGCGATAGGTTTGCCGTGAAATTCAAAACTGAAACTACTGTCGCATGGAAAAATGTAGAGTGACAAAAATGAAAAAGCACAAAACAGAACAATTTGAACGTCGGTTGAAACTGAAAACAGGTTCGAACGAAGCCGGTTGCGCGCAGACGGCTGGCTAACGGTCGGTTTGATTGATGCGACGCGGAGATGCCCATTGGAGCCGGCGAATATTATCAAATTATTCTACAAAAGCGGAACAAGCCTTGCAGACCGTGGCGACGGTTTTGGCCGGAGATGCCGGAGATGTTTCTGCAAGACCCAATTGGGAGCCACGCCCCGGTTCACCAAGCTTTGACGAGCTTGAAGAACAGCAAAGCCATCGATGCCGTTGCACATTTTTCATACTGACTGACTTCAGGAGAAAAATGAAAAACAAATGATAATTGAACAAATTGCCCCAAAGACAAACAACAACTAATGCAAAAAAGCAAATTTTAGCACATTCTTTTTTGTACCTTCTTTTCCAAAGATTACTGTAAGTTTGGATCGAAAAATATCACGGAAAAGTGGAACGATGAAAGATAAATTTCACGTACAAAATCACATATATAAAAAAAAGAGAAAAACATTCGTAAATTATTGTTTGCTTCGACATGCGAAAACACGATTCTCAACGTTCACTTTGGCAATGTGACGGTAAAATTGATCAACCAAAATCACAAACAAAAAGCAAATAATTTTGTCACGATAAATAAAAATACAAAGAAAATATTTTAATATTTTTTAAACGAATACTTGAAAAAAAATTTAATTTAATTAAAAAAATGAAAAGAAGAAAAAATGCTGTGGAAAGATTGATTTGATTGATTCACAATCATCATTGTTGTTGCTTGGACACGATTGTTGTTTGTTTCAAAGGGGTAATTTTTGAAGTTGTTCACAATCAAATTGTCAACTTTGAAATATATTCATAGCAAATGAACAAAAGCACAGCAATTCACACAATTTACACTACCAATAGTGATGGTGGTAATGGTGGTTCGTACACTCTACATGCAGTGGAACAACGGTAAAGGGTAGAGAGTTGTTCAAATTGAACGCTATTTTTAGATGATCACATGTCAAAATAAAACGAAAAAAATGTAGCAGTTTAGAAGTGAAATTGAGCTAGCTTTCAAAAGCTTAAAGAGCTTTCATTATTTATTGCCAAATGATAACAACAATGGCAGCTGGTGTTACGCAAATGAATATCTTCACTTTTAAAAATTTTATGCTCATAAATTGTCATTCTTGTTCATTTTTATTCATGTAGCCTTCGTGCAAATGTATATTATATATATATATAATGTTGCAGATGTTTAATCTCCAGGCAAAAGCATTTTTTTTTACTTCGTATTAAAGCTAGTGCGAAAGATGCATTCTTGTATGCATATGATCAGCAGATGCATGAAAAAGTTGTCTTTTTCAAAACACACAATGCACTAATCTCTGCAAAAGCAATGAATTAACTTGCAAGAATGATTTCAACTTGCAGCTGCTGTGGCAAAATGCAAAAGTTGCGGACAACGTTATAATAATAATAATAATAATAATATAAAAATGCGCATATATAATGATAAGCAAGCAAGAAAAAAAAGAAGCAGATCCTGTTGAAAACTTCTCAACAACTTTTAGCAAGTGCTTTGATTGACAAAGAAAAAAACAACAAATCAGATGAAAGCAATGCATCTGTATTTAAATAAAACAAAATAAAAAATAGCTCAAATTATATAATGTGTGAACATTTGAAATTGAATTCTTTCATTGAAGTAGTTTTTTTTTTCTTAAAAAATATTTATTAATGTAATTTTGGAAATTTTGAAAAATCAAAAAAAAAAAGCAGGCATTTCATCCAAGCAGTTGAAAATTGTTGGTTGCGTGCGATTTGAGAGCTTTTTTTTCTCGTTTTATCGCCGCTTTCAATGCACAGAATTTTCATCAAACTGAGACAATTGAAAGGAATAATGTGAAGATAATTTTCGAAATTGAAAAACTTTTTGAGAAAATAGAAGCAAATCAATAAAACAAACACCACGACGATGATGATGATGATGGACCTAATTTAAATTGTTGGAATTTTGCCAAGTCGAATTTCTCTTCTTCTATTATTATTATTATTATTATTATTATGAAACGCTTGACACTGATTCATTAGTTAGTGATAATCTTTTATGCAAATTAATACGCTGAACAATTAATCGAACAAATATTATCATAATATGATAGAAAATGGAAAATAATTCTTTTGACCATCATCAACTAATCGAACAACATTAACATACCGGCACAGTGATTTAATTTATTTTTTTTCATTTATCATCAAGTTGAAAAAAGAGAATAAGTTGTCAATTTATTTATTATTAGAAACAAAATATCAAACGCATTCTTTGAAATATAAATGCAAATGACATCACACGAAATGCTAAAACTGACCGGCCGGTTGATATGATATGAAATTATCAATTTATGAAATTAAATGTCACCGTTGTTGTGTTGAATAAATAATTTTCATTTTTAATTTCATCTCGTTGTTCATCTTTGCTTATTCTTTTTTTTTTGGTGAAAGATTCAATCAAAGAAGAAGAAGACCTAACAGCTTTTTTATGCTCTCGACTCTCTTCTTGGTTTTTTTTTTAAACTTCCCGTCCGCGTTGTATATCAGCATTAAATTAATACCATATCTGATTAAAAATCACATTTTGCAAAAATCAACTCTGCTAATAATTAATCAAAAGTTCTCTTTTCCATCACAAACCACTATTTTTTCATCTTTCTCTCTGCACATAATTTGCAATTCTATTTTTACACATAATTATATATTTTTTTTCCTTCATATCTGTTATATGCAGTTTTCAAAATTTAAGAAAAATTATCATTTTCATACATTGATCAAAATTATTTCAAAAAATAATTGCTATTTTTCTTTGCTTTTGAATGTTGCATATATATATATATATAAATAATTGCAATTTTAGATGAAAGTGAGAAATTTATCCAAACACAAAGTAATAGATTATCATTTTTCCTTCCAACAAAGCAGTTCTGTTTTGTTGTTGGTTGTAGGAGAAAAAAGCTGTTGACCATCACCAGTTGAAGCAGTAAAACGAACTTTTCCGTAATATGATGATTCATTCAATATTGAATATCAGGTTGACAGAAGAAATATATTTTTTTTTTCAATATTAAACTTTTTACCCAATTGCAATAATGAAAATGAAAGAAGTGTCATTTAAATTTTGAAAAATTGTCATAGTGAAGAATAGATATTTCTCTCTCTGTGTGTTCGTGTCAATTGTGCGTTGTATAGGAGGCGGCGATTGACGTTCTCATATTTTATATTCCCTTGTGAGAAAAATTTCCGAATGCATCAGAGGTGAAATTACATTTCAGTTCAGCGAACAGAAGAATAAGGGGAGGGGGCAGGGAGAGAGGGAGATAGACAGATATATATATATATATATTTATTTATTTCTCAAACCTGCTCTTCTCCGTCAGTAATTATCATTACTTTGCAATTGAAATGTCAACTTTTACTGATATAAATGATGATGATGATGATGCAAGTTGGGTGATGCAATAGAAAATTATTGAATATTTGCAAGTTAAATTTTGAAACTTTTCTTTAAATTTTAACAATTGCACCCACGTTGAATAGAATAGAATAGTAATAGTTTCAAAAAAAAGAATAATTTTACAATGTTGAAATGAAATTGTAAAATTTTAAATTCAAACAAGCAACTTACAAGAACAAACTTTGTAAATGGGATGGGAAAAAATTTCTTCAACATACAATTAGTATCAAATTCAAAAATGAGCTTGGGAAAATGCTCACAACTGAAAGACAAGTTGTCTATATGTATGTGTGTGTGTGTGTGTTTGTCAGTCTGCCTCTGTTTCTCACCGTCACAATCTGCATAGTGTCTCAATTTCAAAAAGCACGTCCCGGTCGGTGATGCCGTTGAAATAGACCAATTGAAATTGCCACCAGATGGCGGGACAGTAAAATTCAAAGCTTGCACAGAAACAGTTCAAACGAGATGGCACATTTTTTTGCCGTGCTTGTTGTGTTGAATGAGAAAAATCTGCAGCACAGTTTTGACTAGCAACCGGCACAAGCTGAAAAGCTGAAACGGAAACGGACACAAACTTTCACGTCTAGAGGTGGATCAATAAAGCAAAGTCAGGAGAAGCGTTTTCTCATTTTCACAGGCCAAGTATGCGAGAAAATCAAAATCAAGAAAGCAACGGTGCAATTCTTCAACAGCCGAGATATATGATGATAAATTGCACAGAAGCCAGTGTAAAAGTTCATTTTTTATTTATTTATTTATTACTATGACTTTTATCTTCTGATAAAATAGTAAATGAAAAAAAAAAGATTATTATTATTATTACTATTTTTTGCATTTGATGAAAATTACTACAGACAATCAATCATCAACACCACGCTACGTTCAGATTACCATTCATAATCAGAGTTAACAATTATCGTAAAATTTACAATCTGTTTATAACAACCAATCACAATTTATACATATATATATCACAACTATTTAATATCAGCTTTTCAACTTGTGTAAAATTAAATATGTGTACTTTTAAAATTACATATTTTTATGAATACTAAAGAGGAGTGATTTTTTCTTTATGTTGTTGTTGTTGTTGCTTTCTTCACCGGAATAATTCATTTCCTTGAATTGGTTTGCTTGAAAATCTATAGAAGCAAATTAGTTGAACAGAAATGTGCAAACATCCGCTGAAGCGTAATCCTGAAGTAAAAAGTGAAAACAAAGAAAAAGAGAGAAGGAGAGTGAGAGGGAAAGGGGAAAAAAAATACCCCTTGCTGTGTGCTTATGGAAAAAAGCCAAAGAAAACAAAGATTATTAGCTTTACCTTTTGATTTAGTTGATCAGATGAAGAGAAGGCCATTTTGCAAAGAAAAAGAAAGAGAAATAGAGGGGCAGATTTATTCAATGATTCAGAATTTGAAAAGTTTAAACGTTTTTCTTCAACAACCAGACGTTGAAAGCCAGCAAAAGCCAGCCAGCTAACTGCTCAAAGTGTGGTTAAAGCCAATTTCTTAGCCCATGACAGCGAAGAGATCGGCTGTTTCCCCTCATCGGTACTCCACTCTTCGACGGACAATGTCGAACAGCCGCTCTTTTCTGCATTGATTTTTCTTTCATACGGAGCTATCTCTGCAAGCCAAGTCCCGTTCAAACAGAAGCTTCATTGATCACACCACATATTACTTCTTCAACCAACACCCACACTACTTGTTGATCACTTTCTGTTTAAAAATTAAAATCCATTGACCCTTTGGATGGGAGAACATTTTCTTGCAAATTTATTCATAGTTAATTGTTGTAGAAGCAATGTTAATTTCTCTACATCCATCCATCCATCCATGATACACGTTGTAACAGGACACAAGGATGAAAATTTGATATGCTGTGCTTTTTCCCACTACCATATATAATAATTCATTGTTTTTTTTGAAATAAAATACACTTTTCAAAAATGACATTTCTCAAGCTTCAACTCAACTCACCTCTCAACGTGAAATATCTCTGGAGAGAAAGCCCAACCGACCTCAGAACTCACGGATGCAATGCCAACGTTGACGTGGCAGAAAGTTAAGGCAAGGTTTGATTAAAAATTTTTCAAACCACTGAAACCGACCTGAGATTGCAATTAATCAATCAAAAATGACGTCCAAGAAAAGTCAATTTTATTCCAATTGATCAATTCACGTTGGAATAAATAATAGGGAGGCTAATAAGTAGTCTTTGCGCACAGCCGATTGAGGATGCAATTTTGGAAAAATAACGGAAGAAATCAACTTTCCTCAAAAACAACAACAACAACAACAACAACAACAAAGCTAACATGGCTTCTGCCATCACGCAAAATATGACAACGTTCAGAATTTATTGATGCAATATAAATTTAAAAATGAAACTTTCACTTTCTCTCTCATTTTCTTTTCATTTTTAATAAATCACATCTCACAATCATCGTCATATCTATTATTTGCACTAATCAACGCGAACATTTGTTACTTTATTGTCCAAAATTGCATTAAATTTCAAAAATTCCCCACAGAAAAACAATATTTTATCAACTTTATAAAATATATTCTCATAATCTACTCATTTTTGGACAATTAAATGATAAAAAAATAATTTTTTTTTTGTTTCGAATACAACATATCAATCAATTGCTTCATCAAACATCATAACAACATCAAAGTAGAATGTATACTTTCTGTTTATGCTTTTTCATTTCAAATATATTTATCAAATTTTTAAATTCTACTTTTATAAATTTCTAATCAAACCAACATTTCTTATCATGATCTGATCATCGTATTTGATTTTAAAGCTGCTTGTTGAACTTTTTGTAACTCAAAGACTTTTACTAATATTATTGAGATAATATTAATATGCAATGAAAAAAAAAATTTTTTTTCATGCCAAGAGATCTTCATTTCTAAAATGGACTAACAAACTTCAAACTTGCATTGTTAGTTCATAATGTAATTTCAAATGCTTTATTCCATTGCAGGAGTTTTGTTAATTTTGAAAATTTTTACACAAAAATTTAAATAACATTCAAAATATTTTCACATTTAATAAATGCTATTCGAAAATAAAATGCAAAATCAACAATTCCTACAATATCATATTCTCAACGATGATCAATAACAATAACTTTACCGTGCAGAGAACTATTTTTCTAATGTCGACAACTTTTAATCTTGAATATATTTCTGTTTTATTATTATCAAAATTAATATAATCGAAACTTTATTAAAATTATTAAACATCAATACCACGTAAAGTAACATGAATACCATACCAGTCCTTGAACAGTATTATGCAAATATGAACAAAATTGTTAGCTGTTAATGCAAAAACAAAATACGAATAACTATTTATTTAATTTGGATATTTTCAATAAAATTTGATATTATCAGTACCATTGCATAAGTTGCAGAACATTGCACAACATTATTTACATAGTGACACTAGTTTAACTATAAAACAATTTGCTTATCACTGTTGAAATTGATAAACGACTACTGTAGTTTGGTGTTTGCATTTTGTTCAATTTTTACAACGAAAATGTTGTAGCATTTCCTGGATTCCTCTCTTCCGTCATCTAATTTGCAATAACATTCATACAGCACGTCTACTTTCACTTTTGCATAAATAGAAACACAACTACTTGAAATGCAGTAACTTTCATTGGAAATGATTGTGTTAAAATTTAAATTCATCCAAGCGTGCAAAATTAGTACCTTTGATGATCTGTTTTGCAAAGTTAATTGCTGCTATTTATTGATATATAGCATCGGTTAATTTCTGATATATACACAAAAATTGTTCTTGTACTTTTTCATTTTCTGACAACTATGCTTACTTGTGTGAAAATAGTTTCTTTGACAATATTGATTTCAGCAATAGAGTAGCAATAACAATTGTTATTAATTTGAAAATTATAATTACTAATTTTTGAAATTATAGTCCTTTTGTGAGTGGGCAATAAGCTGCTGCTTTGCGCATGCAAAAATTGCACGTGCAATGGGCAATTTATTGGAAATGAATTAAAAAGAAAGATAGAATATAATAAATATTTCATTATATTTATTCCAAGTAATACGTCTATTTTCACATGATAACAAATTATGAAATACTGTAGAACGTAAAAATAAATAATTTTATCATCAAATAATAATAAGTTTCACATGCATGCAATTATTTTGCTTAAACTTATTTTCCATTTTCAATCCCCACCTATGTATATATTATAATTTATAAGTTATTTCACATCGAATGCAATAAATGTTTATTCCATGCCATGTATTGAAAAAAGAAGTTTACCAAATGAAGAACCAAGAGAAATGGTGGATATTTTTTACGCACTTAATGGCTAATATTATTTTTTGATCACCTACGACAAATCTGCATTACATTGCATACTGCTGTGCAGAATAAAGATGAAGAAAAAAAATTCAATAATGAACGATTGCTTAAGTTTTTAAATCAGTTTTTAATGACGCGACTTTTTTGGATAATTTAAATTCAACTTGTAAAGGTTTTAATTAAATATTTTTAAAGTTAAGATTTTTTTATTAAATTCCATATGGTTTCTGATGAAGATTAATTTGCACCAAAATTACAATAATCAATATAACTCAAAATACAAAACCATTTTCATAAATGTTCTTTTGAAAGTGATCAGAAAAAAAATAAGTTTATCGATTTATTTGACTAATTTTATGCATAAATCTCAAGAGATGAAGATACATTGCGTTTTCCTTCAAATAATATTATTGATTACCTAATTATTTGATATTAAAGAAAAGAAAATTCTGCCTTCAATAATTTTGTTTTATAAATATTTACAAGTGAATAAAAATTGAAAACTATGTTACAATTTAATTTTTACATTAAAATAAATCCTATTTAAATTTGGTTAAATATCACTTGTTGAATTGTTTTTCTTGTTCTGCAAAATTATGAATATTTCATTGAAAAAATATTTTTTAACCAATAAAAATACCAATTTGATTGAATAATATTCATTTTAATAAACACTTGAAATAAATTAACTTTGCAGCTGACGTAAACTGCGGAAAAACTACTTTGGAATGAGAAGATTTGCAAAAGATGTACTAACCATATTATTAATGTGTGCCGCATATTAATTTAAGCAGAGAGAAGAAGCTCATCATCAAATTAAATTCCATTTATAGAATCTATAAGTCTGAGTATGCAAAAGTGAAAAACAGAAAATGCCTTCATTTTTGGGATTATGCTTCAGAATTCTGGTTGACGTCAAATCGTTTTAAGTATTCAATATGAAAAAAAATTTTTTTTTCATTTATTATTATTATTGTTATTACTGAGAGCGTGTTTGGCAACCACTTCGACTCTTGTTATAAAAAGACAAAATTCGAAGATTCATTTACAATGCAAATATATAATTAAAACCGATGACAATTTAGAAATTGAGGATGATCAAAGCGAACAATTGCAAATTAAGCATGAGGCAAGTGATGAAAAATTAAAACTCTAAGCATATCAGTTTGGAATAAAAGTAAACATAGAATGGCAATAAAATTTGCATAATAATAGAAATTGAAAAATTCTTACCTGAAGGTGAAATTCTTTGCTGAGATGCAGTGGTGAAACAATGTCGACGACAATCTAGTATTACTGTAGATCAGAAGAAAAATTATTCGAGAGCGGGAAAAGTTAGTGATGAACTCAATGAGAAAAACCGGTTTTTAGTTATTTGCATTTATTCCAGTCAAAAAATTATCATCGTCGATGTTTAATTTGAAAAGTGCAGGCGCCGCATTTCTCAGTCGACCACTGCACCAGTTGACGACTAGTACAAAATTTCTTTCCAATTTCACCAACGCAATTTGCCGATTAGTGTCGAATTGTCTGTACGGTAAGTTGTTTTATTTTTTTTCAAATTTTCACACGCTAACATTAGCTTATTCACGTTGTGCAAATAAGTTTACACTTTAAATTTTATATTAATACAAATTTACATATCAATTTCTTGGTTTTTCAAAATTTTTAATAAGCTATGATTATTTAACTTGCAATTGAAGTTGTCTGATTTATGATCACAATTCTGCAATTGTATTGTATTTCACAAATTTTGAATCTTACTACTTGTCCAGTGTCAGAGTTGGAGCATTTTTGTTCTTGTTCTTTAATGAATACTTTGTTAATTAATCGAAGAAACATCACAGTGTGCATTTTGAATCTCGATATTTAAATTTGAAACAAAAATTACAATCATACTATTTCATGAGCATTGTAACATGATTATATTTTACATACCGTAATTCTTCAATCGGCGTGTCTGCATATTTGTTTCATCCGATGATGAATTTGAATTGTCAATGACAATAAAAATCCGGTTTTGACTAATTCAAATTTGCGGCAAAATGTCAAATCTCTTTAATAGTAAACGGGGGTATTTGCAATTGTAGAACTTTTATTTTTTTGAATTTTATCACTGATCAATTATACAAATATGAATGCAAGTTATAGTATTGGCAAATTTGTATCTACTTTACTCATACAATTTGCTAAACAGTAGGAGAATTGTAATTTCTAAAAATATTATCTATTGTTAAAAATCAATTTAGTTAATATCTTTATTCCAACATGGCAATAAAATCATTTTTACATGATATTCTGTTATTTACAACAAAGAAATTGCCTAAAATTTTGTGCAGTCAAATACGTTTGTAAATAAACTGCTTTTACGGAAAATTCACTAACTAATATTCAAACCTTATCAAATATCTGCGCAATTATGCAAATTTTATATATGCGAAAATAACCGGCCAAGCTTAAGCTCAAAAATCAATAATCATTCATGCATTTCTAACTGCGTGTTGTCTGTTTATTGCACAAGCTCATCATTTATAGATAAAGACATACTTATGCTAATTTACCGTAAATTGAGGTGATAATATTGATCAAATAAAAATGTCCAGAAGTATTCTTTTAAACTTCGCATTAAAATTTTTTTTCTTGGTTTTGGTTTTCTATTTACGCATTAATCATTTTTAACAATAACTGACAATTTTATTTTGGAAGGCAAATTTTTTTAACAAAAGTCAAAAATGGGGATTAACATAAAAATGATAAGGAAATATGTTTGACGGATTCATTTTATTTAATAATGCAAATATTGCAATTGAAATTTAAATATAAAATGGAAGAAAAATAAAATTATACTATGCTACGTTTAGTTTTATTGAATATTTGGTATATTAAATTTATTTATTAATTTATTGTTTTATTCAACTAATAATGATAGTTTAAAAACTGAAAATAATTGTTTTGATAATCATACATTGCACGAATTAATTAATTTTAATTACTTTATACGAATTTATTTCTTATTGAAATTTTTCATTTTAAATTTCATGTTATTTTAAAATTGAAACATGACCACATCAGCAAAGCGACACTGTTAGCTACAATATTTTTCATACCAAACAATGTATTTATCCAGAGGTAGAAGAATAGCATGCAATGGAAAATGATAGATAATTTAAAAACTGCAACTTTTCAGAAATTATGGCTAAAATTACCATTAAATATTAGAGTTTCTCTCTATAATTAATTAAAGAAAACCATTTCAAAGTGTTCTTTTTTAATTTTCTTTCATTACTCAACATTTATTATAAAATAATACAATTTGCTAAAATAATAAGCTCTAAACTTTTTAGAATGGTTAAATAAACCTTTAAACTAAGGTTAAATAACTAAAAAAGTTATAAATATGAGCGACAGGATTAATTTGTTAATTATTAAATGAATACTAATATTCTGTATGGATTTTAACACAAGAGATAAAGTTGCAAATTAAATTCCGTTGCTGATTCCTTATTATGCCAAAATAATACTTATTGTAAAATTCGTTACTTTGTTAATTATACAAGAAATTTAATGCATTGTATTTATCATTTTAAAATACTTTGCTTAAAATATCATTACTGAAATATATTTAGCACGCCTTATTAAAATGTACACCCATACAACATACAATTCAAATTATCAATCATTTATCATTTTTTATAAGTGAAACTGTTTTTATAAATACTATTAAAATGTATTCATTTTTTAAAATATAATATATCAATGCAAGTAACATTGTATTTAATTTCAATTTTTAACATTTCAACTGAAAGTACTACTACTTACTAATTATCATTAAAACTAGGCTCATTTATCGTATACTGATATCAGAAATGAGGAAAATAAATCCATGGGGTCATTAATTGCGCAACCAGCCTAAAGTAAAATTTATTTTATCCAGTTAAAAAATTCAGTTCTTTAATTAGCTTAATTAGTCATTATTCATCAGAATCATGAAGCAGATAAATTTGCAAAAGAAATGAATTTGTCTGTAAAAGAAATGCAAAGAATATGTTTCTGTTCTTCAATAATAATACGATGCTGAATTTAACTATTCAACTCTTAAATATTAGAAATATTTTCCAAATTTTGCATATGCAAAAACATGTTTACGCTTTAATTAAAATGAAATAAGAATTGCATTTTAAATATGGATAAATGCAAATGCTATTACTTAATTAAAATCTTTAAAATTGCAATAATATGGTATAGCTTTTTATCAATGCTGAGTGACAGATTTCATCGTAGGTGAATATTTCCTAATTTGGATCAAGCAGTTTTATTTCCTATTGTCATAATGCTTTTTGATTCAACAAGAGAAAACATTCTGATCCGCTGTACTGTTATGACGTACTTGAAAAAATGTTCAGACATTGATAAGATAATATTTTTTTTATGTTTTCACAAGTGACTATGGCAATGTGTGAAAAATGTAAATGAAATTCCCATATGGAAAATACTTAAATGAAAATATTTTTCATATTAAATATAAAAGCATGTTGTTCTCATATTCATGTATATACTACTTTTCATTTGTTGCTTAAAAGAAGCATAGCAGGGGGTATCATTTCCTATGAGTTGCATTAGCACAGTGGTGAGCAATTAAATACGTTGGCGTAACTTGCCGACCAATAGAAATGAAGTTTGCTTCACAGACAGCTCCATCTGTTGACCGGAACCAACCTAGTTCTAAGCAGATATATAAATTTCAGTATGTAACTAGAGTTTGATGGTGGGGTAGAGACTCAGTGATGCCATACGTGAAGTTGGTAGTCTTAGGAAGTCCAGGCTGTGGTAAAACATCTCTAGTGCATCAATTTTTGTTCAACCATTGTCCAGAAAAACACGAACCTACAAGACGGCCTTGTGCATATTATCCTGGAATATTTGCGGATAATCAGTTGTATGAGCTGCGAATTGTCGATACGTGTCCAATTTCTGTTTTTCCAAAGTCCAGTTTAGAAGACTGGGCACGTTCCGGTAGTAATGCAGGCGGCCCTGGAGTTCGTGGTGCCCATGCTTACATTGTTGTTTTTGATGTCACTTCTAGAGAGTCGTTACGATGGGCAAAAAGTCTTCGTGATCAAATTCAAACCGAAGCTGCCGATTCAGTTGTTCTGATTGTTGGCAATAAAACTGATGAACTGCACAAAATGGGCAACATATCATCAAGTACTCGGGCAAATGGTCTTTTACAAGCCAATGGTCCCAGCGACACTGCGGTCGATCAATTTCGTAAGGAAATTTCCAGCTATGTGAAGAAACAGTGGAAATGTCCTTTTGTTGAATGTTCAGCCAAATGGAACTGGAATGTTACGAGTGTTTTTCATGAGTTGGTGATTCTAGTCAAGCGCAACGCTGAACTACAGGGTGCTCCATGTAGAACTGGTCCAAGTGGTACAAGTCAAAGTGGCCACTCCCTAAGAAAGAAACGGGCCCGTTTCTTGTTCCATCGACGTGCTACCAATGCTGAAGCTAGATCTTGATTGCTGTATTTTATGGCCTTTATTACTCTTCTTTTTTTATTGTTTCTCATCACGCAAAACATGCGGATGTAATTAAACATAATATCAACATATGCCATTTTATATGTATATATATTTTCCACTAACGGATTTCATTTTAAAGTTGATGATGTGGTGATATTAGCAGCGCACGTTTAATAATTAGTTCAGTTAACACATATCTGTTTAATAAGAATTTTTAAATCATCATAACGCAATGAATCATCACATTATATGATATATTATTTTAGAGACATATTGTACAAAGCAAAGCGGATTAACCAAAGAAAAATGCAAATTAAATGTTTCTACTTTACGGTCGGTCAGTATTTTCCGTTCATGAACAATCCCTCAAGAAATGTGTTACTATTGCAATTTCAATTCTTTTAACTGGAAAAGATATACATCCGGTAAGAATTTAGTTATTTGCATATGTGAATATTTGAATTGAGAATGTCAAGTTTTAAATAAGAATATGGATTTCCTTTGCGGAGGCGTCAGTCAAGTTCACTGAGTTAACATTAGAATGAATAATATAAGTCGGCGATCGATGTCTTTAAAAGCTCAAGCTTGTTAAGGACTAGGCAGGCTTTCGGACCACAAGCAAGTGCAAGCGATAAAATGGCAGGGCGTGGCCTCAAATATTCCATTGCAAAACAACTTCTTTTGAGGGATCATTTCTTTGCACTTCTAATCGGCAGCCATTGACTCTATACGATTATTTGCCAGCAAATTGATTCATATTGTTAAATATTCCGCTTCGTCAAATTTGATCTACTCCAGGTATCCCGCATATGTTGAGTATCTTTACGTCGAGTACAACATTTCAAAAAGCATAATTTTTATAAATTCCTTTTCATTGTTAGATATTTCTATTCATTTAAAGGTAGATTAATCTTGAATAATTTGTAACATTGAAAAAGAAAAAATATGTGAAATTTATAAACGATATAAGAATTGCGTATAATTGATGTTGGAAGGGAAATTTCCATAACAGTTGAAAGCCTAACAACAATCAGTTCACCTTTGCCAAGGCAGTTGTTTAAGTCGGCATCGTTCAGAGGCGATCGATACTTTTTACAAATCATATTCGTTGTCATCAAATTAATCGCTCAATGTCGTTGAAAAGTTGCAGACATTCTTCCGCTATTTGGAATCTCAAAGCAGCGATCGATTGTGCCATAGTTGAGCTTTAAACCAAACCGCTTTTCACATCAACTATGGATGTTGTATCTGATTTTCTCTTTTTGCTCAACATCCGCTGTTTGCGGTTCATCTAATCGGTTTTCAATTGTGACGGATGTTGCAAAAACAGCGCCAACAGAATCTTTATTCTCAAGCAAACTGTTCATCTTTGTTCTCATCTGAACAGAGAGAGAGAGAGGTAGGACGAGTTCAATCACAAATGCAACAACATCATACGTTATTTCATGTAATTTGAAATATCAATCATTATTATCATGCCCATAAAACAGATTGACAAATATACTGATGTCGTTGGTTGGAATAGTTGAAAGGTTAACGTGATTAACATGATTATTATTCAAACAATTTGATGACATTAGAAAGTATTTTTTTTTTATATAAATGATTTCTTCATTTCTATCAACGCAAATGAAACAACATTTTATATACATGTTGAGAGCAAATAAGATGCTCGAATAAGTAAGTGGTTGAATTTCTTTGATGAAGAATGCGGCAATAAACAATGACAAATGCATTGCAAATCAGCAGCACTTTAGTGTAGTGGTAAAACTGAAGCTGATCAAATGAGCAATAAATTTGACAGACGGCTACCTCATGATGCTCATATCAAAGTCCAATATCTGCAGTTCAGTGAAAATTGGGCACAATTTGAAATTGCAGCAATTTGATGATTTGGCCTAGTTTCGTTTGAAAATGAATTAATTATCATCTCTAGTGTTCTGATAACATGCAAATTATTTTCACGATCATGGCAATGATGATAATTTTTCAGATATTTTCATGAGCAACATGTGCTATGAATGTTGCAGGTGTGCAAGTTTATCACATTGAAATGACGAGAATAGTGTTGATTTTAGTTTAACAATTTTGCACGAATGTGAAATTTGTATGGGCAATATTGAAGAAGCAGCAGAATGAGTGACTGATATTTTTGTGTCAATGTTGAAACTATGCTGAGCATTGATGATCAGTTGATATAGATGTGTTGAAGTCACAAATTGTGTGTAACTTTTTGTTCAAGTTGAAAATTGAAAATCACACAGAAGTGGCATTGAACTTGATTGTCTTTTAATACAAGCAGCAAAGTGGCAATGAAAAATTTTCCAGCCCACTCAGTTAGTTGTTGTAATAGGCATTCAATCAACCGGGAACGATTTTTAGTTGTAATTTGCGAGCTGAAAAATTGTTAACTTTTCTGTTGTGATTTGGCAAAAATTTTTGCCAACGTTGTTAGCATAACGTGATTACGAGATTTCAAACCTAATGATGGCCCAAGTTTGCACAGTTGAGAAGCATTGAACGGAAGCAGAAATTGACCAGTGATCGTTGGAAAGAAGAGACGAAAAAATAATAATAATAATAAAGAACATTATTCTTTCTCTATTCATCATATTTCATAGGATAAACAGAAATGGAAATGGGACGGAAAAGCTCACCGCATTACCATCACCATTACCATCACCATTATTACTATTATGATCATAATGTTAATTTCGAAACATGAACGCTTGGATGTTCCGTTGACGAGGCGTTGAAATTCAAAGTTACTGGTTGAGCAGTTTTCCTTGAAACGCTGATTAATCACAAAAGGTGATAATTATTCACCATTTTCAAACATTGCACATCAACAATCGATTTCTCAGCAAACAAATATTCCACATCTTTTGCTTGACAATGCGCATGAATTTGCAACCAATTTGATGATTGATTTGTACAGAGCTCAACTTTTCCAACAATTTCTTTCTCAACTCTCTCTTTCTCTTTCTCTTCAATGCTTTCTTATTCTGCTTTGCAAAGCAACAAATCTGCTATTATGAAAATCCACATATATATACACAACAAAAAGAATTTGCATATATTATTGTCTTCATATTTTTTTTTTCTTATGCAATTTTTTGAATCTTGAAATCTTGAAAACAATTTCATTTGACACGCGTTGCACTCTCAACAGTTGCTTGGCCAGTTGTTTGGCAAAATCACCGGAAAATGATAAATATTGAATGTCGAAGAAAATTTATTTTCACCCAGCAAATTACCTAGCAAAATCATAAAAGTAAAATTAAATTGGAAGAAGTAAACAACAACAACAACAACGGATATATATTTCTCCTTTGTTGAGAATGGCGTCATCTTATTTATTATTAATGGTTCATTTCAAAAGGAAAACAAAGCATGCTTGTTCACCTTTTCACATTATCATTTGTAATAAGCAATGCTTTAGTGTATATTATTTTTGTTTGTTTCAACATTTATCAGTATCCGGTGATTTTGTCAGTGATTTTTCTTCTATTGGATATTGAAGTAGTTATTTTATTATTGAAGAAAAAATATTGCAATTTCAACAATAATCTCAGTTTCTCACGCATATTGTTGGATCCGTTTTCCCCACACCTCTACACCCACACATATTTATCAGTTGATGTTATCTTTGGTGATTAATTAATATTGCAACGCACAACATCAGTTTGCAAATTTTTGACGTTTTTGTCTCAATGCATAATTTATTATCAACAATGGCATCTTTGAAATGACAAAAAGGTCAGCTTTGAACACTTAAAGGCTTTTTTTTTATTAATTCAAGACGAGCCAATAAGTCTACCATTTGGAGTTGAACAACGAACCAACCGTGTATATTGGGTATGAACAATGTTTCGACTTTTGAATAATTCAAAATCAACATTCTCCTCTTGTTGTCAACGGCATTCTAATACGCATTGCATATCTATCTCATAGATTGTCAAAATTGCATACACTTACTCTTATATATATATATATATATATATATATATATATATATATATATACACAAAAGGATATCTCTAATGAAAATATTAGGAAGTAGATTTTTGATCAATACAATCTTAATTTATTCTTTTTTCTCTTGTGTTATTCATGATAGATCAATGGCAGTTACTGTTGCGGTTCTTTTTTTTTTAATGAATGCTTCTCGTGCATTTATTTATTTATTTATTTAATCACAGTGATTTTAGAATAGAAAATGTTAGATATTTGTCATGTATTGAATAGGATTGAATACTCTATCTATTCTTAAACTATAAAAGTAAATAATACAATTTTGAGAAAGCCAATATCTTCTACATGTGGGCTTGATCAAGCATTGTATACGTAGTAAGTGCCATTAGGCGAATAATTAATTCAAAGCTGTCCAAGTTGCTAATTATTCAGCGGACTATTCAACTGACCAACTAACTAACCACTGGAGATTTGCTCGGCAGTCGGCTTCTACATCTGCTTGATAAAAGCAATTTTACAATTTCAATATTAAGCTGCTTTATATAATACTCTATTTGGTTAGTTCAGTATTTCCGACAGCTCTTCAGTTGACAATGATTTCAACAACAAAAGCTTTCCTCTTGCTTTACAGCTTTCACCTTAGAAATGATTTGGAAAATCCGCAATAAAAACTGTAATCAATGCATAAAGTGAATTGTATTGTTCCACATGATAAACATTGGATATGTAGAAATTGAGCAAAAATGAAAACAACGACCAATGATCACATGTGCCGCATGTGCATATAAGTATATACAACTTGCAGGATGCGTGAAGAAATTGTTGCATTCAATGAAATTAATTATCATTTTTCTCATAAAGTTGTTCTGAAACCGATAAGCTGCAATGATTGAAAATTCTCATTCCAAATTGTGTTAATCAAAGTTTTCATTTTTGAATTAAACGACCGTCAATCGTATTGTTCCAACATTCCAACATTTCTGCATTTGCACATGCAGCAGTACATTAATTCTTCGGAATGGAATTATAGAATTCACGTTTCAAATTTATGATATCAATATTGCGTTTCCAACTTGGGATTCAATTTTCACAAAAATGATCTAATTTCGAAGTTGATTGATTCGAACTTTTGTACAAGAGGGCAAGCTTATAGGAGAAAATATTATCCATTCAAAAATGCATTCAAAGATAAGCCTCATAGCAGAAACACCTGCTCAAAAAAGCACACAATGAATGATGATGATGATGATAAAGCAAACTTCAATCGCAAATATTCAATGCAAAACGCAATTGCAAAGCTTTCAATGAAAGCAACAATTAATTTTTAAAGCCGTTGTGGGAACGGCATGTGTTGTTAATATCTACCAGAAAAACGGTCGGCTGGGTTTTTTTTCATTTTATTGAGAAATCGATCTTCCTTCCACTTGGAAAACAGAAAATGCCCGCAGCGTTCGCTTTTAAAAGGGCCAAACATAGGAAAACCCATTGCCTACTGTTTGTAGATTTCTTTTTGCTTTAATTTTCAATAATCCAATTAGCAATTGTAAAATTTTTTAAATACTTTAATGTTGCGATTTACCCACCTACCAACTGTATAGTGAGTGCAAGCAAGCAAGCGAGCATTTTTTCTATTCATCACTTGCATTGCATTGGCGATGTGTACTTTGTAATAATTGTTTCATGGTGTTCAAGAATCATCCACTTTGCAAAGCTTATCTCTTCTTCTTCTTCTTCTGTTTTCTTTTATCCAACAAATTTATTTAAATATTCAACTTTATTTCAAGAAATAATATATTTCATCATACTAATTTTAATGAACAACAATAGCTTTTCCATTTGAAAACTCTTTGCGTGTTATGTTCTTTGATGGAAACGTGCTCAGCAGTGTGTGTATATATGGATCAACTATTCATTATTGAATCAGACATATTGATTGAAACAAATTTTATAGTTGTCATCTTCGAAAAAAATTAAAAAAAAAAACAAATCTATACATTATGAACAACATATAATTCATCTTGGTGGAAATAAAATTTTTTATTACAATTACAAACAAAATTACGCAGATTTAAATATTTAAAATTTGATTGTGAATTTATTTTATAAATTTTCAATATTAAGTGTGCAAACATGAGAATTTGCCGATGAAAAGATTTGTACACCAAGCAAAACAAAAGAAGTAATAATTAAACGCTTTCAGCTAGTGACAAGAATAGAAATGCAATTGATTCAATAAATAATACTACTAATAATAATAATGATGATAAACAAGAATGCAATATGTAAAGAAGGAAAATAACAAGCGTTTTATTTTTTTTTTCGATAAAAAAATTCGTTTGCTCAATAATATGCGGATGTTAAAGGGTAAATTGGTCGACGAGCTTTATTGCTGTTATTCTTGTTGAAAGCATTTTGCTGACGAAAAGAAAAAATCTAATCAACTTAAATTAAAGCCAATCAAAACACTTATTTACTTTTGTTCGGTTATTTGATTCTCATCTATTTATTTAACATGATTAACCAGGTGGAAAATTTTTTGTTCAATATAACACAAAAATTCTCAATCCCGCAGTTCACTTAAGCTCACAGTGTGCGGTGAAAAATTCAATCAACCATATGCAAACATTCAACATACTTCAATAATATTTCCAAGCAATAAAATATGCAATGTGAAGGAAAATATAAAAAAACAAACAAACATTCAACTCGTGAAATTTTGATGAACTGAAAACGTTCATCCAATGTTAAAAGGATTATAGTGCAATTTTGAAATTGGAATTATTTCTATCAGGTTGCTTGAATAAGATGTCAACTGATATTTTGAAAATTGCACATCATTCGGTGTGTCATTTCATTTAATTTTAAATATTATATAATTTTTCATTGATAAAAATGTTCTCTTTCTTCATTTCTCTGTCATAGCTGGTTCACAATGTTTCGAATTATATATAAATCAAGTGGTGATTATAAATGCTATCGATGCTCATCAAATAAGCATTGGAAATGAATCCCCAAATCTCAGAAGTGGACAAAACACAACGTAAATAATCGTGTTGATTTATTGTCAATCAATAATCAATATTTTTCTCATGCTTGTTCATTTGCATCATTTGCAAAATTGAAAACGCCGCAAATATTATACAACACACGATCTTTATCAAAACTGATATTTAGGAAAATAAAATGCAAATCTTTTCACAAATGATATCTGATGATCATCAACTAATTAACTATTTATTATATTTGTTAGATTTTTTTTTGTTGTACAATTGTAAACTTCAAATGAACCAATAAGTACCTGACAATCAGTGAATGAAAAAAAGTGAAACAAGTAAAAGTTCGCTGAAACAATAGCAATGGAATTCAGAAAGATTCTGATTCACATGCTACTTCAAAAGTTTGCATACCGCAGTTGGACACTGTGAATCAAAAGAAATTAAAGAAAGCTCCAATTCAATACCATTCCAAAGATGCCCTATAAAAATACACGCTCATCAACCAGTGCTCAAAATAAGGTAAAGCAGACGTCATCTTTGTATAAAAATTCATGCTTATGATTTGTCCAAAATGGCGATCATTTCTGGAACAGCCTGAAACAGAATGTTGACATATATAATTGAAATATGAATTATGAAAAATAGGATACTTCAAAAAGATCGGCAATCAATCCATAATCGGCAATTTTAAAAATCGGCGCGTCTGCATCGGTGTTTATGGCAACAATTGTTCGACTATCTTTTATTCCAGCCAGATGTTGTATAGCGCCGGATATTCCAAGGGCGATGTACAAATCCTACAATCAATTGTAAAATGTGAAATTGTGTTGTGTCTTTTGTACAAGCAAAGAAGAAGACAACTTACAGGGGCTACAATTTTGCCAGTCTGTCCAACTTGGAAGTCGTTGTGAACATAGCCTGCATCGACGGCGGCTCGTGATGCGCCCACAGCAGCTCCTAATCGGTCAGCAAGATCATAAAGCAATTTGAAATTTTCCGCTGATTTCATTCCTCGACCTTAAAGCAAAGTAAAAGTAAAATATCCAGAAAAAGAAAACAACATTTTTCGCCGGTTGCTAGAGCTTGTAACCTCCAGAAACAACAACTTTCGCCTCGGTCAACTGTGGACGCTCAGATCTGCTCAGCTCTTGGCCGATGAATTCAGAAACGAACGTTTCTGCTTCCAATACAGGACCTGAACACAGACAACATACCAACACACTTTATGGATGAAACAAAATTGCATAGTTCAAAAAGAAAAAATCATCATTTGAAAAAAATAAAAAAGAACCTTGTTGAACACTAGCATTCCCAGAATTCATCCCCGCCGGAGGAAAAGTCGTCGGACGAATGGTCATCACTTTGACATCATCCAGTACTTTTATTGTCGCCAATGCATTGCCTGATAAACTTTTAGTCTTATCAAATTATGCAAATTTTTTTATTTTTTACCACATCCACGAAGAAAAGTCTACCTGCATAAAGTGGTCGTACAAAAACGTCTGACTGTTTGATTGTGATCACATCAGAACAGCAGCTAACGTCCAATTTAGCGGCAACGCGTGGTATGATATTCTGCAAATGTTCATTTTTCCATTTTCAACGTGAACAGAAAAAAAGAAATAAAAAAAAATGCAAAAGTGCATACTTTTCCGAAGCTCGTTGCAGCGGCAATGATCACGTCAAATTTAAAATTATTCTGACAAGATATGATGAGTGGTGTCATAATTTCTATTGAAAAAGTATTAAAAAAAAATAAGAAGTATATGAATCCATTTCATACCTGGAAGAAAACCACGAAGAGCAGAATGTTCAGTGACGTAGACATTTTTCACATTGTTCACTTTGGCTACAGAATTGGCAACCTCTTGGCATTTGTCACCCAAAATCAAACAAGACACGTCACCAAGTTTCGAAGCTGCTGTAATAGCACTCAATGAAGCTGTGGATATTTTCTCACTGTCATGTTCAACAAGAACAAGACTACTTTTCCAACGCTTCACACATTGTCCAATCTGTAAGTTCAAATAACAAAAATTTTCACTTTAAAACAATATTATATACCAAACTGTGATGTAATCATTGTTTGCTTACCTGTTTCACAGTGTTCAATGCACAACGAGACTGAAGCTTTAGCATTCACTGAAGCTAAATTTCAAAAATGCACTTTCATTAAACAAATATATACATATATTGAAATATACATGTAGTACATGTAATAAAAACTGCAACATGATGTAAAAAAAACAAATTTAACACAACTGAGTGTATATTTTAATTCAAAGTTGTGTTTCAAAAAAACAACAACAAATGACAATTGTTTCAAATGGAAATCTTTATCACATTCTCTTTTTAGTTTTCCAAAATTTTTCACCTGAAAATGAAAATTCAAATAACAGTTAAACTTTATTATTATTTTTTTCAATATCTATATCTATATCTATATATATATCATGCTCTTTTCAGCTAATAATAAAATCGTCACATCATGATATGAAAGGAATTCATTTGATGAAACTGAAAGAAAAATATTAACACGTTTAGTTCATTTTCCAATTCAAACATTACCTGCCAAATGACGCAAGGACATGCATTTCCAAAATTGAAGAACATTCATATACTGGTTCAATTTAAAGATAACCTTACATATTAACAAGTATGTTCTCTAAAATAAAATACTGTATTACGGTAATTGATTATTGTAAATCATTATCAATTTGCTTGTCAGAAATGAAGTCGAATCTTTGTATTGAATACAATAGTGTAAATTTGTTTTTCAAATCAACCAATTCTGTTAACAAATTAAACTGTGCACATTTATTTTATGTTGATCAAGTTGCAATTTTCAATTATGTATGAAAGCAAAAAAATAAACACGTATGCAAACTATGCTACTTGACTTTAGCTTGTTTTTTAACTTTAATCGGTCCTTTACGAATTGTCGTGCTTGTTGCCTTTTCTTCAGGGTATTCAATAGTCGGTTCAGTGTACTGAAATAAACTATCATGAAATTGCTCTTCTGGCAAAGGGTCACATTCGTCAGGATAAAATGTAGGAAATGGCGGATTCTGGAAATTGATTTTAAAAACGTTAACAAACAATTAACAACATTACATAATACAATACGCACAGAAACTCTTTTTTCCATAACTCCACTGTCTTTGACGTATATCAACGTACCAACCGGGCCTGGAACATTAGGTCCTTTCACGTACAAAACTTGCTCCGCAGTGTTGATACGTAATATCTACAATTAAGCAATTTGCAAAAATTCACAAACATTTATCAAATTATCAACAAATTCCATTAAAATAAAAGCTTTACGTACTTGTATACCTCGAAGAGGCCTCCATTCTGAACCCATATGACCAGGCATTTTTTTTCCTGGTTTCACGCAAGCTTGACCCTACAAAATTTTGCAATATTGTACATTTTTTTTTCTTCGCAAAAATGTGCTTATCAATACAGCAGTGCCAATGCTTCCAGGTCTACGATGCGACTTTGTCACGCCATGGGTAGCTGGCATACCTCTGAATCCCCACCTGACCATTACGCCTTGAAAACCATAGTCAATTCTAGAACAACATCAGCACACATATAAATAGAATTAACCTTGTACAATGCATAGAAAAAACAATTACGTATGCCCCCAGACATCAACATACTGACCAACGGTAAAGTGATTTGCATATAAACGAGTTCCTTCAAAAAATATTGACACATTAAATGGATACGTAAAAATTAATCCCATACCTGGTTGTATCTGTGCATTAGGTGTAATTGCAAAAGCAGCTAATTTTTGTTTCGGAAGTACTCCAGCTTTTTCGAATATACCACGATAAGCAGCAGTGAACTGAAACAAACATTTATTTAAAACCAAGAAAGAACATTTTAAGCAACGCATTTACAGCTACAGAATAAACCTTGCATGTCATTTACTGTAAAATAAATAACATAACATTCGGAATCATGTTTAATCAGCAAAACTGGTAAGTCAGAAGCAGGAAAACAAACAATGAAAATCACTAAAACGCACTTTCTGAGGATCGTCGCTTTGAACACCAACTGTTAAACGTCCGAGTATCTTCAGTCCTTCCTTTTTACCAATCTTTGAATATTTGTACCATTTTTCAGGATCAGTGTAACTGATTACATGATTATCCAAAACCTAAATAAATGCACATGTGTATTAACAATGTCAAATTTAAAGTACTTTTTCCTTTGCCTCAAGTAGGGTACACAGTACACGAGTTCCATTTTTAAAATATTGTGGAATAACACCAATTTTTCGGCAAACCAATCCAGTACGTACTGAACTGAAGCCAAAGAAAATTATAATGTTTCTCTATTTTAGAAGGTAATTTTTTTTTGAAAATATTACCCAGCGTCCCAAACGCCACGTTCAAATGTACTAATCGAAGATTTACGCTCTTTGAGTTTTTCACTGTAAATATCTAAACTAATATCCCGCAAAAACTTCTGATTTGCCTCGGTGATGTTATCAACAACATATCCTATAAGTACAAAAGTAGTACAAAAGCTTAACAGAAAAAGAAAGAAAAAAAACAACCAGCTTCTTTTTTAATCCACCACGGTGGAGGTCTAGAAGTACGACGAGTGCCTCGTGCTGGCACTAAACACACCGCAGTCCTGAATAATAAAAAGTTTCAAAAATTACAAATAAAGTACATGAAAAGTACTTGAAGTTGCATTTATTCTTCAGAAAAGCATTGTTTAAGCACTGGGCCAACATGAGCTACTGTTTAGCCAGTTTTAACAGCTGAAAACTGAAAAGCAGTTAAAAATAGTACTTCGCATCATTCTAAAACAGTATATATATAAGACCATACTAAACAGTGAAACAAGAAAAGATATATTTGTATAAAACTTTTATTATTTTCAGAGAAGTGAAAAGAAATTAATATTAGCAGAAATCACATGTTTGAATGTTTTTTAAATTAATAATGGCGGTCTTCACGAGCTAGACGACGTGGATTGTTGGCAATTATATAGTGAAACAAGATGATAAGCAAAAAGATTACCACACCAAGCAAGTTCACAAACCATGCCAACTGCAAATCCGATATCATTTTTTCTTATAGCCTAATTTAAAAAAAATACCAGTTAAGTAAAGGATGAATTAATATTATAAAACAAATGAAATAATTTTCTAATTATTTATTTAAAATTTTTAATTTAAGCTACGTCATATAAAGCATAAAAATTTTAACAGTAAGAATTACAAATGCAGGTTATAATTTACTGAATAAGATAAAAATTTAATGTTTTTAATTTGATAAACAAAATGAATTGAAAATAAAAAAAAAATTAAAACTGAAATGAAAACAAAAATTCATTAATGTAAGATTACAAAATAGATGAACATTACAATACTATTACGGTAATTTTTTGCAATCATTTTTATGAGAAAAAAATGCCTATGATAAGTAGTGATATAGTGGTGAAAATAGTGATTTAATAATAAGATTATTGAAATTTTAAGTTTTTCTTTTATTTTTAAATCGTATATAATATCCTGAAATTTAAATATGATTCAAACTGTTAAATAAGAATGAAAGCATCCTTCTTTTTCCTGAAATATGAAAAAGACAGACAGGTGTTTGTTTTTTTATTTAATATTTTTTATAAAAAGTGTTATGAAAGAATTTTTTGTTTGTATTTCGTAAGAAAAAAATGTATTTTACATTATAAATGTTGTGATGGTAAAATCATTATGATGCAATCGTTGTAAAGCGATTGATTTGTTCATTTATACGACGGCAATGTTTGTTTGTCATAAACTGGATTTATTATTGGAATAACAGAATGAAGAACAAATTTTTCCAAAAATAAAAAGAAATAATAATAATAATGAAACAGTTGTAGAGATGAAACAATCTTTTTGGAACAACTTAACCAAAAGCAAGCAAATGATAAAAGTGAAGAATTGAAAAACTTCAATTGATTTGATAATGATGAAAATAAAGAGCAAACGTCAGTTGGCTTCATCAAATCTTGCTTGTAAGCAAGATGCAGACACACGTTTTACATGCCAAGCGGTGCAATTCAACTCTATGAGGCAATTTTTGCACGATTTCTACACATCCTCTAGTTGCAGCCGTTGCTTCAAGTACAACATTTAGCTGGAAAAGTGCAAACTGGCTGCAGCTTTTAGAAACAGCTGCTCGAACCATGCAAAACAGCCATTTCAATTTCTTCAAACTGCTTTGCGTTGATAACATTTATTGCAAAATTGAACGATCATATTATGCATGTACTGAAAATGAACTCAATCTCGTGTTCGGCTTGCTTTTCCATCTTTTCACAGGTGATCATTTGTTCATAAATATAGCAATCTATTAGCTATTATTATTATTCTATTTTCAAAATAAATTATCCTTGTCATTCGGCATAAAAGTTGCTCACAAGCATATTTTATTTTTCTATTTATCAATAAATATCATTCAACTTTTGAACTTCTGTCGCTTGTGTTCACTTTAAATTGAAATGAATAAAGTGAACAAAATTGAACGGCAATTTTTCATCATTGCAAAAATTTCGTCGCCAATTTTCCAAACGACGCTTGCTGAAGTTGGAATCAAAGAAAGAAAGCAAAAAAGAATTATTACATATTTTCGAGGTGATCATCCGTCGGCCACTTTTATCATCGACAAGCATCTTCCAATCGACGGCAGCTGCAAAATAACAAAACTGCTCTTGGAAAGCATCATTTTCCAATTTTTGCACACCACTCGTCCGTCGACATCACCGTTCTGCAGAAGAATCAAGTAAGCATTTTACCTTGTTGTTCTAGTTCATTCATTCCAATTGGATTCTTATTCAGTGAAATCGCCACTGGGTCTTTTAAATTTAAATTTTACATTCAATAATCTTACTGCTATCCAATTTTCTTTTTGCTTCATTTAAATAATTATTTCCATTGTACAACTTATTATTATTTTGTTGTTGTTGTTGTTGTATGATTGCAATTTTGTTTTTGTTGTAAAAGAACTATTTCACATGCTTGACAAACAAGCAGAGATATGTTAGCACGTTTTTCTCCTCTCCTCCCCCCCCCTTACCCCAAACACACACACACATTCGACCACAACCGGGTGCTAATTTGCAAGTATACAATAATGCTCATTGGCAGTGTCGTTGTGCAAATATGTCACGCCGGTAAATTGGCCTCGCTTGGCCAATTTTGAGTGTTACGATCAATTTTGCTTATTATTAATCAGTGCTTTGTTGACCGGTCGGCTGTACCGGCGTTCAGTTTTCAAGTTCGCACTGTTCGACGAGTTTATTCATTCACGATTGTCAGTTGAATTTATGACTCAATTTCAATTTAATTCGGCATTTTTTTTTCACCGACGAACAACTTTACAAGTGCAAATTTAATTTTGAAATTCAGAAAAGGTAATTTGGTGATTTCAATTACACTGGCGTACTGTAACTGCAACATTGCACTCGTCTGTTGTTGGTTGATCGGTTCAAAAATGCATAAGAAAAAAATTTTTTTTGTTTTCTGTCATCATTTTATCAACTAATTATTCTCATTTGCATGCGCGGTGTGGGAAATTGTTCAGTTACGTTCAAATTTTCAAATGTTTTTTTTTCACATCAAAATATTACAGTATCTTTTCGTCAGGTTCATTGAAAAAAAAAATACAATGCACTTCGTATCACGAATAAGTGCATGTTGTTTTATAATGAATAGAAAGCAGGTTCATTTTTGGTGTTGTGCAATTTAGATGTATTAGCACACGTGAACGTGTTTGTTAATCAGGAAAAAAATGTATGTTTCAAGAGTAGAGATAAAAAAAACAACACAAGCAGGTTGGTTGTTGTAACTTCAACGTTCAGTGATGTTGCTGGTGCTGTTGCATATGTGCAAAATAGCTGCAATCCTTGGGGAGATATTACCAGCACGTTGCTCTCCAACGTCCTGGTTTGCCAGCCGTGTCGGTGAAAACTTGTCCAAAATTGGTGCTTTGCAAACGTGTCGCGCCGGGTGTGAATTGTTCGAGCTTGTTCTGTTGTTGTTGCTGCTGCTGCTGCTGCTGCTTTAAGCCGCGCTGAACCGCGTCAGTCATTGACACTGAGCTGCACAATTTTCTCGCTTGAAGCTTTTTTCCAACATACCAACATTACTGCCCAGGCAAATAATTGTTCACCTCTTTAACGTTGCAAAACGGAAAAACGACAACACAACTTTTCAACTTTTTGCTTGTGCACTTTTCAGTGCTTGTTGTTGTTGTTGCTGCTGCTGTTGTCGTCCAGTTCTCACTTGTTGAGCAAAAATTCATCGTTCACCACTAGCTTGGCTAGTTTGTCATCTTTGTCGACACCTTCTACCACCTGCTATTATTTTCTATTTTATTTCAACAAGTTTCCACTTCCTCTGCAGTTGCGCTGCACAACAAACTAGCCCAACACCCACCCAACTCCCCTCCCCACCGCGAAATAGCACTTGTTTGGCTTGCTCGGTGCAGTTCTCTTTCTGTTCACAATTGCTTATTACACCACTTTGCACAATTCCATTTGAACAATTAGAAGAAGAAATGAATCGCTTCTTAACACCGGTTCCATTTATCATTACCAGATCGGATAACATGCACATTTTCAATTCTGATACTCGTCATGCATATATATATATTTATTTATTTATTTATATGTTGTAATTTAGAGATAGGATTGACATGACATCACAACAAAACTTGCAAGAATGATCCAAATTGCACACAACTTGACAGCACTGTTTTATAGGTACCTACTTTTTATTTATATTACTGTAGAATTGTATTCAAATTTTTCTTGTTTCCAAGTAGAGTATTTAAATTTTGACTATTCTTATCATGATTTGTGATTTATTTTTTTTTCAAATTTGATTTATTTATTAATTTTTTTTTCTTAAATTAATTTTATTCAAACAGTTTCATAAATTTGAAAATGTACTTCCATTTGTGCATAGTTAGTTGAAATTTACAAAAAAGATTTTGAAAAGTAATTTTTGTTTTCTCGTTCAAAATTATAATTTGTTCACAATTGAATATTCAATACGTCGTCAATAATTATTAGAACAAAGAGCTTGATCAGAGCAACTTTCACAACGAAAAGTGTTGTAATTGTTCTCTGTGACATGAAACAAGTGCAACGTTGCAAGTTCCTTTGATCATCAGTTTAAAGCAAAAATAAAAACACTTGTTCAACTGCAAGCAAAAAATGACACGTTACACGCTTTTGCCAATGTCAGCGTTAACTTCATATTCTTTTTTTTTTTCTTTTTCTTGTTGCTGTTATCCTGTTATTCTTGTATTCATTCATTCGTCGTTCGTCCAGTTTTTTTTGCGAACCTAATTTTCTTTTATTGCTTTATTGCATTTGATCTAGTTTTGACGACAACTTTTTCTTCAAATTACTTGCCTATTCTATGTAAATAATTTGTGCATTTACATTGGAATTTCTGTTCAAATGTTTTCGTTTGCTTCGATGGCAAATTTTCACGTTTCACGCCGGTTTGGAGAAATTTTTCTAGACAAAAATTCAAGGTAATCTGTTGCAAAATGTCCCTTTAATTCCATTCAATTCAATATTTGATCAGATGGATGAAAAAGCAATTTTTATTGTTCAAATAATTTCCCATTATTATTAAGCTCTTCATATGATGTCATGCATATGTGTTTCACTTAAATATTTGTTCAAATATTTTCCACGCTGACGACAATTTATTATTGTTATGTAATGTAATTATATAATGTGATCAATTGAATTCTATTTGAAATTGGGAATTTTTTTTGCATTATTGTAAATGTTTGCTTTTAATTTTTATTAACATTCCTCTGCACTAATCAGTGATGCTTGACAGTCCCTGCCTCTATTGACGAGCACAAGCTTAGCTGTTTAGCTTAGCTGTTTACAATTAGAAATATACCAACAGCTTTATTCAGCTTTGAAGAATAACAATGGAACATTTACAAAGGGTATTTTAAAATTTGTAACTTATATTATCTGTATTGTTTATACATGTTGTTTGGAATATCTTCAGATATTCTTATTTTTCAAATAATAAAAAAACAAAATTGTTCAACTGAAATTTTATTTGTATTATTTTTTTTTGTTTCAAACTGTAATATTCAGTTGAATTGAGTAACGTTCAATGGCACTTTAACCGGAACAATGCACTCTTCTTCAACCATTGAGACAACGATCATTGAAAATTAGCGTGTTACATTAGCTGTTTATTCTTTTTCTGGTCTTGTCGTGTTGAAGAGGCTCGTGTTCGATAAGCTCACATTCATGGCCGGCAACATGTTAATTAAATGTCAAAAATTTTTCGCCACTGCTCCACAATTATCACTGATAACATTATCTACCAATCATATACTGGATTCGTTTTGCATATCATGATTACTTATCAAGTGAAGTGATATTTTCAGTGACGAGTAAACAGAGAAGATTTAATTGACCGTTGAACCGGCATTAATAAATTATTATTCCGTTTCAAAAAAACATCTTTTAGCTGTTGCAGGTATTGATTAATTTGTAAATAAAATTGAGCATAATAATGAAATTTTTTTCAGTTGTCAACAACTGACCACCTTTCTGACTCTGCATATTTGTTTTGTGTAGGATTTCATGAGGGAGAAATTGTTTATTGTTTCAAGTGCTTAATAATAATAAGCCTTGTGTATTATATAAACAAGTAAAAAATTATTTTGCTATTATTTATATAAAATGATTTATTATTATTAGTATGTAATTATGATTTTGAGTGGCGAATTTTTTCACTTTTTTCTTTTTTGCATAGAATGCATGTAGTTTTGCAGAGCATTTTAATTTGTGCCCGGCACTGCTTTGTCGCGAAGATGCTACTTGCTTGCATAGTATTCACTTTTATGACATTCTTTCTTCACTTTTTGTTGCTTTAACAATGAATGACAGCTGTTTTTATGTTTTCTGCATTTGCAGCTTATTTTATTACACAGCAGCAGTAGCAGCAGGTAAAAGTGATGCAAGTTTGCAATGCTATCAGATGTGTTTAATTGTGCAATTGTTTATGTGCTAATTATATTAACTTTACTAATTAATATGATCAATTTTAAAAGAATTGTAGAAAGGCAAGAACAAATATTACGTTAACTAGTTTGGTTTAAAGTTGAAAAATTGTATTACTTCAGAAAGTTATTATTTTTATCATTGAAAAAAATTATTATAGATTATTATTTGTTGAAAAGAAACTTCTGCAGCAGCTTTACAAGAAAAGATAAGTTCAGTTTCAATTTTTCGTGAAGAAAGGAAAAAAGATATATATATATATATATATTAAACTTTTTATCTATGACGACGACAGATCGATGCCAGCCAGCTTGCTAGCTTGCTAGTTAGTCGTGCAGCGGCCATCTGCATTAAACGATTTCTTCCGTAACTGAAACTCGAAGAATATTTTGATTTACGCTTTCAAGTTGGTGGTGCTTTCTGGTTGCTTCACTTGCTTTATTCTTTCACTGCCTTTCCTGTCAATCAATAGTGACTTAACGACGGCCTTGTGCACGAAATTTCATCATGGAACAACGTGATGGCAGCTTAAATATTTATTCCAATATCTGCATCTTTTTCGTTTTGCTTATTTTCATTCATGTTTGAGGAAAAAATTTTCAAATCTGGAAATTTGATTTCCATCCAATTCAATTCAATTCAATTCAATAATGATCAGCTCAAGTATTTCTCAACTGCTTTTCATGAAGCAAGATGCGTTGGAAAAATGAAATACCTTTTTGACAATGAGAAAAACATCAAAAGTTGAAATTTCATTTTTTTTTATCACCTCTTGAAAACTGAACTGAAGTGTGAAGATGATGTGTTGTGTGGAAAATTTTTTCTCCATACAAATAAGATGTTTTTTAAGCGAAGAAAAAAAAATACAGCAGATTAAATATAAAATGAACAACAACAACAGCAACAACAACGATAATAATAATAATAATGTGCTATGCGGTGGCGTGGAGTGGTTTTTTATTTCAAGCATCATAATCTTGTCGTAGAAGCTTGAAATTGTAAGTGATAGATGATTATTGATCCAACATTACAGCAGGGAAAATGCGTGGCTCTGAAAAGGAGAATAGATATATATATATATATTTCTTTTAATTGGTGTGTGTGTGTGTTATGATCCATCTATATTTCAGATCGGTTATGCCCTTGATCCATAGATCGTCACATTCTGTCAAACTTGTTGGAAAGGTTATATCCATCAGGCACTGCATCCAAATAAAAAAAAAGTAAAAAATGCTTTATAATCTTCTTCTTCTTCTCATCTCTGCATTCAACAACTATACTTTCAGGTAGTGGTTTTTTTTTGTTCACTCTAACAATTTTTACATCTCTTTTTAAGCAAGTAATTATATCTTCTTTAATTAAGCATTTTCTTTCATGATTCAAGTTACTAAAAAGAACATTAATTAGTGGATATTATGTGAATTTTATTGAGTTTTCTTTTTGCTTTATTTGTGTTTTTGATCATATATTAAATTAAAGCTCATTATATACATTATGTTTATTATAATTTATATATTCAGTTTGTTTGCACGGGGTGATTTTCAAGTGGTGTAAATTCTTTGGTATCTGATTTCTAATACTTGTATCACAGTTTCATATTTGAGCAGGTAGTTCATTTATATAATTACTTATATAATTCTTACAGTTATAACAAGTTGTATATTTTGAAAATAATATAATATTTTATTGAAATGTTCACAGATTTTGTTTCTTTTTAAAAATAATCTTGCTTAATTGTATATTTTACTTTACTGTTGTATTATTGTAAAATTATATAAGCTAAAATAAGCAATAGATAATCGCTTTTTTTTATAAAATATGTCGAGTGAGTTTGTTATGATTTAATACTTTTTCTGCATTGAGTGGTGAACTAAAACTTTTGCAAAATGGAAAGATTAAGTGGAAGAAAATTTATATTACACTTTTGAAATGATTGAATAAATATATCATTTAAATGAAAATTAAAAGTGACAAGTTTGCACAGCAAATTCCCAGAGACCTGCATTGTTCGTGTGATGCATATTGTGCAAAGCGGTCAATATCCGTTTCAAGTTGATTATTTTCAGTTTCAGCAATTTGCACAATGCACGGGGCGATTTGGTGCTTTTGTTGCATTGCTTGCGTGGATTTCTTTTCTTCTTTTTTTTTCTCTCCAATTTTTTCCGCACAATTTTCACAATAATTGTCTGCACAACGAGGGGAAAACTATGTTTGCAGAGCTTTTAATTGGACTAATTTCAATTGTCAATTTGTCGACCATCACTGATTATTTTTATGCTCGTATGCTTTTGATAATAATTACAATTTTCACGTATTATTTAGAAGCAAGCAAAATTTCCCCTTTTTCTTTATTCTTTTTTTTTTTCAAATAATGATAATTATAATCGGGAAAAATATTGTATTTTATTGTTGAAATGTTGCAATGATAATTAATTATTTTCAGCAAACTGAAAATTAAAAATCAATCAATTTAATGAATGAATTGACAGAAAGTTTTATGCATGTGTGAAGACATTGGAAAAAGAGAAAAATAATTTTATGTTTTTTTTTTAGTTTAATGCTTATTAATTAATGAATATTTTTTGTTCAACAAGAGTTGTTTATTTGTTGTGCAAGATTTGCAAAAAGGTGAAGTGAAAATTGCAATGGTTGCACAACGCCCAATTGCATATCAGTTTCATTGCCCTAATCTGTATCTGCTAAGTGTTGAATGCAGGCGCTTGATTCGTCGCCAAGAAGCGGACAATTGGTGTGTATCTTTTAACATTCTTCCACGTCCCAGGCGATTCGACCGACTAATCAATCATGGACGGTTGGTCGTTTAAGCGGCCGCCAGCAGCACAATTGCTTTGCTTCAATTAACCCGACGACTTTGTAACGGTCGCAATGTGATCATCCTTCTTTAAATTTGCACACAAATCAAGCCATCTTTAATTGACATTTCATGAAACCAATGAAGTGACCAAAAGTATCCACTCCCTGTGGCGTTGAACGCGTACGACATTTATTCACCAAAGTAAATACATTACAATTCTGTGGAAATGAAATGGTAAAACTTCCTCAAGCTACCTTTTGAAGTAAGAAACAAAAAGAATTGTAAGATTGAACATATATATATATATATCTTTGTTAATTTACCTTAGTAAATGATATTGTTGAATTCAATTAAATTTTTTTAAAAATATTTACTAATTTAATAATTTGAATATAATTTTATGATTATGAAATTTTTTAATATTAGTAAATAATGATAATTTCTATAATTAAGAAGAAAAGAATTAATTTAAACGTTTCAAATAATATATCTTCTGATAATTTATTGTTTGAATTATTAATGTGCAGCATTTAATTGTACAAAAGTAAATTTTAATAATGTGACAGAATTTGTGTACTTTTGTTTTGAACATTGCATACGCATATTCATGTGCATACTTTATTTTTAATACCTGCTAATTAGAAGCATACTTTGAAATGTAAAAATCAGTTTCACTGTGTAAATTAGTTGCAGAATTATAAGCATCTGAAAGTTGCATTCAGCGTAGCAGCATTTGCAATTAAATGATCAATAAATGTTGATATTCTGTCATCAACCACTTGTTAAATGTGTAGAAATACTGATTTTGGTATTATTTGTACGTTTTTCAAACGATGATTTTTAAATACATTTTCTTGTTTATACATATATATATATATATCAAAAAATTAATATACGTTTTGTATTTGTCTATCAATTGTGAATGTATGATAAAAAAAAGATGTAATTAAATTTTGTAAAATAATCTTATCATCAATAATCATATTAATTGAGAGGTTTGAAGAAGAAATTGTTAAATCTGTATGAACAATATTCATAAGAATACATTTGATCATTGATTTTACAGGTGTATGTAATGTATAGGAATGGTGTCGATTGATTTTTGAATATTCGAATCTGAAATTGTGGTTTGATGTGTGATAAGTGATAAAAAGTACGATGCTTTTATGTTTGAGGAAATTACTAGTAGAGATGATACAGGGTTTGTGTGTGTGTTGTTGTTTGTCATTGTCATTGTCATTGCACACAACGGTTGATCAGAAACGGTGAGTGTGCTCAAGTGAGAGAGGTTTTCGATGGTGCATCATGTGAAGATGAATTGCTGATCGGCGCAGGGTGAGCATTTTTCAATTCACTTAATAAAGTCGTTGTTTGCGGTGATGGACACGGATATGGGCAGTGCTTTGTGTAGTCAACCGTCGGGGCGGCCTTCTGTTCGTCATTCAGAAGCTAATCTTTAAATTAGCAGTCGTGTTTACAAGCGTCCTGTGAGGGGTGTTCAATCGATTGGAACGTCGCTCTTCAGATTGACCAATTCTGTTGATTGCTTCAGAAAAGACCAGGCCGAGCACAAGTGGGCCGGCCTTATAGAGCTTGCTTGGCATGCTCGGAAGACCTTTGCCGGGCGGTGGCCGGGATCAATTGTCCTCAACTGAGAGAAGTAAGAAAATCGGTGAACAACAACAACACATCTGAACGGGATGCAGATGGAATCGATCATTTTTCTCTGTTAGATCGTTTCCGGCTCAACTTATATGGATCGTTTTGAAATTATGGTGGCAATTTAGAATTTTTTTTTTATTATTATCTTTCTTTCCTCTTTTCTTCCTTTATTCCCGCACTATGCTTGCTAATGTGTATGTAGCTAGCAAGCGCTGAACTGAAAAAAAAAACGATTCAATTTCTTCTTTTTCAAGCATCTCGTAATGTCGTGAAAGCTGTTGTCCTTTTTGTTTGTGTCCACTTTGCAATCTCTTTTATAATGTGAAATGTTCTGAACAACGTTGTTGTTCGTGAAAATTAACCTCATAAAATAGTCCTACTACTATATATGATTATGACAGTCATATTTTATTGTTCTTCAATTGATCAAACTACCGCGGATAATGATGCGATAATCTGTTTATATGCTTAGTTTCAAGTTTGCATTTGCTTTTAGATGGTCGCTGAGGAATTCTTTTTACGGTTGAAACGCTTTTCATACTTTATATATTTTGATTCCCAAATGTGCTCAGTCTGTGTTCCTTGTCCAATGCAGAGGCTGAACAACGGCAGCAATTCTCCAGCACTTTTCATTGCTTTCATTTATTCTCATGACAATATCCATTTACCGATAGCAAATGCAAAAAGGTGATTATTTTTCTAAGTGAAAAGTACATGTACATTTAAATTATCCATTTTTGAAATCATTATCCTACATACACTGTACTAATGTTTTAAAATGTTTTTCTTCTTTTTTATATGCTCAGTGATAAAATTACTATTTTAATAATAATAATTTATTTTTTTTAAAAAAACCACTTGAAAATTAGATTTTTTAATTGTAATTTTTATTTTGTTTTTTATTTTGTATGCGTATTCTATTTATTTATTTATTTTTTGATTAACATTTGATATTATCACAATAAGTGATATGGACAGTATGCTGCTAGTGAAGTGAAACTTGAACTAATGATCTGTTGCAGCTTATCTAATAAGAAAAGTACAAAAAAAGATTACCAAATTGGACCAAGTTAAATTAACAATAATCACTGGTGAATGTAAATTATTTATCAAGCAAATTTTGCAAATTAAGTAGCTTTCTTTGCTTGAACCTACTGTTATCCGTTTTGTGTTTATGCACAAGTAATTGTTTTATTTGGTAAGTAAAAGTACAATCTTTTTTTTTCTTTTCTGTTACCTGTTTTTCAGTATTACATATAATTTTATTTTAAAAAAAAATTTGATTGTTTTTTAAATTTAGCAAAAAAAATGAAGAATATGAATTATTTGTTTTTGTATTAGTATTATTATTTGTAGTAAAAGTTTGTTTATATTAAAAAAAAAAGTTTAAGCTTAAAACAAAATTTTATCAATCATATAGTTATCTTTTCACGATGGTATGTCCAAATTGTTTGCTTAATTGTGTTATTATCTGAAGATAATTTATGTACTTTTTTAATTATCTAAATACGGTTAAAGTAGTGGGAAAATAGGGAAGGACAGTTTGAATGTGTGTGTGTGTGTGTGTCTAAGTACTTATACGTTGACATGTGAATCTCATTATTGAAGTGTTAGTCACATGATGGCAGAGACTATCAGCTTTGTACCATCACTAATGTGCGCAGAGAAAAACGTTTGCTTAAGCTATTGAAACATTTAAACCCATCGGTAATGCTGTTGTCGGCAAATTTGATCGCCCAACGGTCGTCAGTGTTTACACATGCTGATTTGTTTAGCTTCTAATCAAACTACTCAAGAGAACCACACTATTCTTATTATTGCTTTGATTATTGTTCAGATGAAGATGCTATTAGGCTTGCATTTATCGACATTTCCGTTATGAATGTCATGAAGCTACAAGCGAACATCGAAGTAATGTTGTAACAAGCGATAATGCTTATTAAAGAATGAAAATATTGGAAAAATCTGAACTTGTTCTACGTTGATATTATATTGGTTGAAGAGTGCTTTAAGAGTTTTTGTTGCTCTGCTATAACACGACCAACAACGACAGAAAACACCGATGTATCGATTGTTAATGAACAACGCCGTTATGTGACTTGTTTGTCCTGCTTGCTTGCGTCACCATTTTCTTGCATCTATGTTCCACTGTCATTGATGTGTTTATCTATGGGAGTCTTTATTGTTGGCATCCTCTTTTGGAATTGTTTGTACGCTTTTGCATGCTAAGATCAGAATGGACGATTGATCGATTATGTTCTCAAAGATGTGCTCTGCTATATTTTACCTTGTTATTCTATGCATCAGAGACTTATGTTTGAAGCTTGGTTTGGAACTTTTCTTTTCTTTATTTTTTTTTTTTTTGGCACTGAAGATTGTGCACTAAACTCTGAAGAGAGTCGAGCTATAGTTGCGCAAGCTGGCGTTGCTAAATTATTGATTTCATCATTGCAGTCAGAGTTGCAGAACACCTTCCTGAAAAGCGGTGCAGAGAGAAACAGAGAAACAGAGAAAGAGAGAGAGAGACTTGGTCTGTCGGCTTGGAGCAAGAATCAATCAGCTCTCAGCGTCGGTTGTCGATAATAATCGCGCTTCGTCCTCGTCATTGTCAGTTCAAACAGACAACCGTTTGTTCACCACTTTCACTTCGTTTCGTCTTTTTAAAATTACTATAGCTTTGCATCGACCCTTCCGCGACCGTTTTGATTTAAACTTTGGGACTATTCATTGTTCACAAACACAATTCATTCTTGCATAAAGCTTCATCATCTTGCTGCACTTTGCTATACAACTATTTATTACATATCTCTCAGTGTTGTTGTTGTTGTTGTTGTTGGTGTTGGTGTTGATGTTGGTGTTGTTGTTGCTGTTGCTGCTGTTGTCTCAGGAGTGTGGACACACATAATTTTGCATCACTTAATACATATTTTCCCCTTGACACTTGTCTCTTTGATCACAAGAGTTGATGGAAAATGATTTTTAGCTATTCATCATGCTGTGTGTTTTATTTGAATCTTTTCACATGCACGCACAGCATTTGTTATTAATCTCTCTCTCTCTCAATCAACTTTTCACATTCCTCTGTGTGCAGTATTTGCTAATAATTGGAAAAAATTAGTTGAATCCAAAGTATTTATTTGCTTTGCACATATATCACTTTCAGCAAATCTTGTACAATTACTCTTCAATTTATATTATGTAAATGTTGTGCAATTAATTGAAGAGGTTAATTTTTCTTTTTTCTTTTGAATTTTATGAACAATAATGATAACAATTTTAGATAATGCAAAGATGAATCTTTAAATGTTGGAATGGAAAATTTGATGGAATCTGCTTGACTGGGTAACTTTGTAACTTTTTTTGAATTCAATGAATTTTTGATTGAACTTTTCTGTTTTTCCCTTTTTAAAATATACCTTATCTTAAGAGTTGTGTGGTTGATTATTATATTGTGATAAATGTAAATAGAATTGATTTTCATCGTTTGGTAATTGCAGTTTTATACATTTTTTTTTTAAAATCAAATACAACTCTATTCAATCAGTTGACAATTATAAAGTAGTAATGATAAGTGAGATGTAAAATTTTTTATTTTTTTATTGTTTAAATGTACTATTCATTATTACCGAATGATGTTCGATGAAATTGATGATGTCACGTAATAGAAAAAGGAAAATCTGTGCTTGTAGCAAAGGTTTTGCCTGAAAAATTAGCATCTTTCCCAAATGTACGATAGAGTTGATAATTTGAATGACGAGTGCGTATCACGTTGTGCTTGCAAATTTAAACAATCAACGTTTTATTCTATTAGTTTGCCAATGCTGAGTAGTATAGCTCGTTGAAAGATTGTTCAGCGTGATGAATATGTAAATTTTTTTCATTTCAATTGATCGATTTACATATTCTTATTTATTATAATCTATTTAAAGCTGTGCTTGTGTATGACACTGCCGTTGAAAGGGATCATCAGATTGGCTAGGTAGATGAAGAGGTCCGTGGTTTAAGCGTTTTACAATGAATGAGAAAAAAAAAGAAATGGAAGAACCTTTATTTTAATTGTATTTTAATTAATTGATTTGATTGTTAAAATAATCTACTTGTTTTTCATTCATTATGAACAATTTATTTGTAAGAATTTGTAACAAGTGCAGATTTTTAATAGAACAATGAAACAAATATGTAATTTTATCATTACAAAGAGAAAATACGCAGCTGAAGTTTTCGAATATTCTCATCATCATCATCATCATCACAAATTATGCATAGATTTTTTTGCAGGGTTTCTTTTTATATTTTTTTGTTGATCGACGACAAGTGGTTGGTTGGTTGGTTGGTTGGTGTAAAATGGTATTTCAACTTTCGACAAGTATCAGAGCATGTTTTGTGTCAACAGGCGTTGGGTGGGTGAGTTGTGTTGTAAAGTGAAATTGATACAGCCGAGGGGGATGTGGAAAATCTTTTCACCAGATAGGAATGGATCATGGCCATCAAGCTTTCACACATGGGTTCCGTGATGTGCTGCTGCTGGATCTGGCTGCAGGGACAGTGACAGCTTTTGCAGAAGAATTCAACACGCGGTTGGTGAGAAGAGTAAGTAAGCAAATATTTGCTTTCACCACCGGCAATGAGTTACAGAAATGCGGCAGCGTTTTCAGCGATGCCCATTTTCAAAGTCAACAGACCCTATTCATTCACCTTCTTGCATTGGCAAAGCGGCTTGTGTCATTGTCGTCGCGTTGACGCGGACGCATTGTTTGTCTCGCTTGGGTTGTGAATAGGAAGTGCTCTTGCTTGTTGCACAACCAATTAAACCTTCACCTTCTCTCGTTTCAAAGGACTTGTTGCTTTGTAAATTGGTCTCTGTTTTCAAGTTCAAGCATATGGAAATATGAACCGCGTCATTCATTTCGACACATTTTCTAACAACAGTGCATAGATCACTGATGAAAATATTCTTCCCATTCAAGCTACTTATAATATATAAGCTGTTGTTGTTGTTGATTTTCAATTTAATCTGTTTGCAATTAATAAACAATTTGTATCATGTGGCAACAAAAATGTCGAGCAACAGTGGCGACTGGATTCAACTTTGGATTGTTCAAGCCGGAATTTTTCTTCACCTTCACGCTTGGGAAAGTGGAAGAAAAAGCCAGCCAGTTGTCTCAATCAAGCAAGCGTCAAAGCCACAACAAGAACAAGCTTGAAAAGTTGCTAAGTTGTTCTAACATTATTTGATATTATAATTTTAAATTTATAAACGCTGAAGTGAATTCAAATTCATAATTATTAAGTTAGTTGTAATGATGTTCTTTTTGTAAAATTGGTTTCCTGCAAAAATCACACTTTCATGAAAAGGCAGGATAATGTGATTGAGGGGTATTTTTTTCCTGTTCGCTCGTTCTGTTTGCTTGTTTCGACATTTAAATTTCACTACTTTTCAATTAGTTCAATTTAGTGTTATTGTCGCTTCTTCTTCCAAAACAAAAGTTGAGCTTGATTCAGAAATTTGTTCAAAATATTCTACTTCTCTGTTGTTCTTATTTTTTAAATTTAATTTCAAAATTTATCAGTGAATTTTATTTTTTCAAAATTACCTTGAAGCATTTGTTATACTTTCTGTTTGTTCATGTCTAGACAATCAGTTTCTGTTGTATGCGCAGGTAGGTAAACAAAACTGACAAAATTTAAGCCAAGCTTCATACAACAAAGTGGTAGTTATTAGGTTTTGCAAATCACTTTTCAGGAGGTGTTCTATCTACGTTTTTACAGTGTTCATGCAGCAGCATAGCATGCTATTCTCTTTTTGAATTTTGAAGCATGAAAAATTTGAAAAATATTTTTGCATTCTTTCCAATAAAGCAAACACTGTTCATTTTGTATTATCACTTGGTTGGTTGGCAATGGAAAACAATGGAGATGTTCCTTGAATTATCTTTAGCCATTACGGTCAGAAATTTTTTTCACACAATGATAATTTTCGCTTGAGTATATTTTCAAGTTTTGCTGCTATTTGTTGTGCTGTTGCTATCTTATGAGCACGGTTCTTTGCCTGAACAAAGCGCAAAAAGAGAGCTAGCAATTCCGGATGTTACAACAACCGGCTCCCCATGTTGAGTACAATGGAGATTATTTTTTTTTTCAGAAACAAAAAAGTAGTTCTCGTTCGCGGTTTTATTATTGTTGTTGGCTTTTTCCCCTCATTTTCAAAATTCCCTTTTGCCATCATAAAGCGTCTAGTTTGAGCAGTTTTTTTCTTCTCAGCCAAATTGCATGGCATTGGTTTTGTTTTCAGGCAATTTTTCATTTGTTCTCCGCATTTTGTATGCTTCTCATTTCAGTGCATCATTTCAACTGTTGTTGACATCAAGAAATTATGACACGGTGATTTATTACTTCATAAATACCTGTATAGTAATGATAGTGATTTTAATTTTTATAAACTTTTTATTTTTCTTTTTTTCGGGTAAAATTTTCTTAATGTTTCTTTTATAAATGCATATTCAATTTTTACAACATCAATGGTTGAATATCCTTTTGCTTTTAGTGTTCATTTTAGTTTTCCAATAATTAGTATGCTTTTTTTTTGTTTCAAGTTTAACAATAGAATTGTCATCGTTCGATCAAATATTAAAAATTGATATTGTAATTGCAAAACTTCATCATCTATTGTTTATGTATGCTATGCTGTGGTGTAGGAAAATTAATTTCATTATAAAATATTAGTTCAGTTCATGTGCAATGTCAATTGTTATTACATTTTATGAATACGTTCATTATAAAAGTTATCAGAAAATGAGATCCGCTTTAATTTCAGTGAATCCATCCATGAAAGTTACAAAACATGATCCTATCTCCATAAAATTTAATATATAGAGAAAAATTATTTATCAAAATGTTGTAAAAAAAAGTTTTACACTTTAATAGAGATAAATTTATAAAAAAATTGTGAGACAGTCTGTGTGGCTGGCTCATATTTTTTTGCTGAAAGGTGCTGAATGATAATTTGAATATTTTGAAGAAAAGGCTGCAGCTCGTGCAACGAGCAGTATTTTTGTTGGAAAGCCAAAATGAGGGGACGAAAAGAAATTTCCTTTTTTCTTCCTTTTTATTGCCATTGCGTATCGTTGAAAAAATACTGAAAATGACACCTTTTTCTTATCAGTTTAGTATCAATCAATGCAAAAGTTGTGCAAATTGTTGTTTACTTTGGCTCCAACAAGCAAGCGTTGCTGGACAGCTCCAATATTTGGCTTCTGCTCTGTGCTTTGCCTGTATGTTCTATGTGTTTGTATGTGTTCCTGATTTTGGATCGTATTGTGAAAAGAGGAGATGTCGTCGTCCAAAGCGACAGACAGACAGACAGCAGATCAGCCTGCGTTTCCAGCAGATTTTTCTCGCAACCTCAGAACTGTATACATATATATATATATATATTATAATATAATGTGTAATACTGGCGGTGGTTGGTGGTGGCCAGTAGTCATTGTGTCGTCGTTGTCGTTCGATGTCGACGTATTAGTTCGATGACCGCCTTTTTCTACCGCTCCTATCGTCGACTATTATTGTATACACCTGACGGTGTTGTTCAGCAATTGTGTGTCGATTTTGGAACCAGTTCACATTCACAGAGCGCTTTCAAACAAACAATATTTTGTTCGCTTTCAAAAATTATCACCGTCGTCGTCGTCGTCGTCGGTCGTCGGTCGATAATTGTCTCGCGTTTCAGCATCTTCCTTGTTTTTCCCTGTTGCTGCAACAATTTTACAATCATTTCTTTCTCTACTTTCAGAGATATATTATGAACGAACATTATGGGCCGTGTGGTTTGAACCTTGCTCGTCCAATTTGCTAATATGGAAGCATTGCCATGCATATTGCGCAACGGTACCGGCGCGCCGGTTTACGGTCTGCTGATTAGACAAAGTGGCACCAATGCTGCTGCTGCTGCTGCCGGTGGCCAGCATCAGCATTTGCATCAACATCAGCATCTGCAGCAGCAGCACCAGCAACAGCTAGCGGCTAGTGCAACATTGGCGCCGGCTGTGCCACAGGCATCGACTGTTCTCGTGCAGAGGGATACTGCTGGCATTAACATGAGACGTGTTGAACCTGCAACGGTCGGTCGGAGACCATATCCGGTGATATTACCTCGTCGAAACAATGTCACCGCAACGCCGGTGAACGTCAACTCGTTGTTCATACCGACCGCTACTGTTCAACAAGTGCACCTGCAGCCGGGTAAAATTGCTTTACAACCGGCACCCCAAATGCAGCAAATGGCGCCGCTAGTACCGCCTCAGCTTTTCCCCTTGCAACCTCCTCCTCCTCCTCCTGCTGCTGCTCCTGCTCCCGCTGCTCCCGCTGCTGCTGCTGCTGCTGCTCCCACTGCTGCTCCCGCTCCCGTTCCTGCTCCAGCTTTAGCACCTGCTCCTGCTCCTCCACAAGCGCAGACAATTTCCCAGACACAGCAGACTGCACCGATGATTGCGTCTTGTCATGTCAATCCGACCGGTGCGTATCATCAGACAATGTCCATGGATAATAGCAATCACATGATTGACAACAGTTACGGCAGTTGTACGACAAATGCTTACGCACATTTGTCCCAACAGGATTCATCGATCAGCGATTTTGACCACTTTTTGCAAGAGATCGACTCGAATGATCTGAACGCGTTGCTGCAAGACTGGACAACCGATGCAGGTCCGACGGATTTGTCTGCATCGTCTGCCAACGCCAATCATCTGGATGTTTACGACGCGCATGCTTACAGCGGACGTCCACCGTGCCGGTACCAAGCGATGCCGACGAACGCGGCTTACGACTTGGCCAACAGGTGCATGAAGACTGCGCATCCGGGCGATCTGGACTTCATCTCGAGTCAAGAAGCGGCCGGCACGCCGGACAGTGGCATTCAATCCATCGCTGAATCACCAAACGGTGGCAATCCGTCCCCAACGCAGACTCTGTTTTACCACAGTCCGTCCGGACCGCAGGCATCCGCCGACGTTCCGTTGAGCATCGAAATCGATTCGGCCGAACGCGGCAGTTCCGGCGCCGGACTGTTGACCATTGCTGATCGTTACAGCGACATGCCCGTGCTGCTGCCCGAGGTGCAGCCGCCGCCTAAACTCAGCCGAGCAGCGGCGCCGCCAATGGTGGTGGAACTGTCGGCAAATTTTCAAACTGGCCACGATGCTCCTCTAGCCAGAGAAGAAGCAATTGGGAAACAGGCACCGGATACGACGATGGTAGCCATCAAGCAGTACAATGGAGCACAGCAGCAGCAGCAGCAGGAGCAAGTTGCGTGGTCGTCGGCGGTGGGTCGTTTGCACGTGGATCCGGCTGCTGATCCGAGCTCTCTTGTGGAAAGCATCGTGGCGGCGTTGCCGGCGGAAAAGCTGCGCTCGTTCAGCCGTCTGCTGGCTAAGAAGGTGATGAAACGCAATCCGGTGAAGTCGAAGAGAAAAGAAATCACCACCACAGTCGACGACGGTTCCAAGAATCTCAAATTGGCAAATAACAACGAACAACAAGTGCAAGCATCGTCGTCGATGCAGTTGTTGCTCGACGACGATGGTTCGGTGCCGGCTTCGTTGGCCGAACACGTGGAATCAATGGTGGAACAGTCGGATGACGGTGGTTCGTTTCCGGCATCGCCTCCGCCGGACGATCATCCGTTTCGTGGTATCAGTCCAGAAAGAGCCAAGCGCATGATGGACAATTGGTTGGAATATAGACGTCACGTGCAAATTGCACTGGCCGAATCGCTGCCGGCGCCGGACAGTCAACCGGGCGGAGTTGCTCGTGCAGGCGTGGCCGGTGGAGAGGCAGGTAAATCTTGGGTGCAGATCAACGACGATCCAAACTCGCAGAACATATCGGTGAAAATTCGCCTTCCACCTCCTACGGCGAGCAAGTTGAAACGCAATCAGAATGCAGCCAAAGACCAACCGCAGTATACTAATAACCACCACCATAGTTCCAACAATCGACTGACTGGGTAAGAAGTGCAGATTTGTTTGTTTGTTTGTTTTTTTTTCCAAATTTCATTCCACTGACACTGCAATATTTGTTTTCAACTGTCATTGTTATGTGTTCAAGATTACAGAGTAGTATACAGAGTGTGTTTTGTATAACATGCTGACTATAAACTGAAGCAGAACTAGTGGAGCTTTTTTGGAGCTTTGTAAAATATGCCGAGTAGACATGCATGCAATGCATTATATATATTATGCAAAACTGCAAAATTAAGGGGACAATTCTCTTCTGCAGTATCTATATATATATAAACTAGGCTTCTGTATAATGTATATTAAAATGAAGTACCGTCGTTATAGTTTCCAAAACAAAAATAATAATAATAAAGTTCCTAATTATAAATAGTGTCGATTGGCTTTTTTTGTTAATATTTTGTGCTTTTTCTTATAAAAATATTTCGGATGCTTGTCGGTAAAGTATTGTTTAAAAATACGTAGTAAACATCAGCAATGGAAATAACCAATTTTTAGAAACTGTAATAAAGCGATGAATAATACGACGTTATGCTCTGGTAAAAGTTCTGATGATTGAGATATAACTCGCCAAGAGGAACCAACCAAATTTCGATCGAATAAAACACAAGCATAAATGAAACAAGTTTGCTTTAAATGGGGTCAACAATTTTTCGAATTATTTTACGATCCTCTTGGTAGGGAATTCTTGATTTTTCCATATGTCAGCTGGCATTGATTTTTGCATTTAAAACTTTTCCCTGAAAACAGCTTTGCGTGCAGTCCGCATTTTATTGAAAACACCAAAACTACACAAATTATAATGTGAACAACTTTAACAAGTTTATTTATTTCAGATAATAAACCGTTTCGAACATTTAACCTCTCCCTTTCAAGGATATATTTTTCAATGGACTCTGAATACAGCTATTACAAGGGATCTTTTTATTGTTGAATATTACCAAATAGAAAATCAACACAAATTTTGAAATGTTTTTCGTTTTGTTTAATATTATTGATGATCTATGTTCGTGATGTGTGGTATTAAGAAGGCGGATTACACACGCAGCTTTTTTGCCTTTTCATTATAGCAAGCATGAAATATGCAATACAATCTCTTACTGTTTTATTGACGATGATTAATATATATTTCTGGAAATTACAGTACTTTTGCATTGACAGATGAAAACCCATGTGACAAGCAATTGTTTTAAGTACAGACTGCCTCGTGCTTTGTCTTGTAGTAGTAGTAGTAGTAGTAGTAGTTGGTGTTGTTGTTGATTGAAATAATAGTAGCCTTTGCACGCTTGTTTCATTGATTTATTTAATACATAACTTTAAAATTATTGTTGTTCAAAATACTGGTTTATTTATAATAATTTGTGATTGTCATAATGATAGTTTGAAGAAGAAAATTATTGATGATAGTTCGATACTTTTTCATCAACATTGCAACTATGTTTGCAAATGCATGCAAACTGTTGAATTCATGCAAATACAACAAAAACAGTTATGCGCATTTGTGGAACGAAAGTTTCAGATATGAACATTTATTTAATTTACTTTGCATGTTTTTAAATGTTTATTTCATTCTATTATTTAAGCACGCACCTAAAAAAGACATATATATATAATTTTGTCTAAGGATTTTGTGTTTTGCAGTAATTGATATTGTTTTAGAAAGCAGAGAACAAAGCATTGGGCATTGAAACGTTATCATGAACAAAACACATTGCGAGAGGCATCACTGGGCAGCTCTGATCATGATGAAGAAGAAGAAGATGATGATGAGTAGTATGTATCAGTCGTTGCAGAAAATTTGTTTTGCGCATCACAACACATCTAGCAAAGGATTGTGATTTCAGTGAATTCAATGAAGATATTGAAACTTGGAAATATTGTCCATCGGCGAACAGCGGCGTCGCATTCGAAACGCCTGACCAGTGTACAATGCCTTACCGTGATTGGAACAGCAAAGTATGAAGTTGATAAACTGCTAAATTAATTGCTAAAAATTTCATTATTTTGATGCCTCATTCACATTTACTTTTGTAATTATGCGTATTATATGTATCATTTCTGTTGACTTCAGGTAAACATTTTGTATGGCATGTATTTTTATTAAAACTGAAGTAAGCAGCAGATTAAAGCACAATATTTTTAATTTCTTATAATATTTGAAAATTTCTTACTTCAAAAAACTACTACAATTTTGCATGTTTTCAAATCTAATTTGTTTCACTTTTCATTGTTGAAAGTAAATAATAAACTGACTTACGGCAATTTAAGCAGTAACATATCATATTTAATAAGAATCATGCAACTGCAATTGATGTGAATGAAAGAATTGCCTACTGTCATTGGAGGTAGATTTCTTTTCCAAGCAGTTCTGTGTGATTCAAGATAAGCTTTGTTTTGTTTTTTTGCAATTTTTGTTTGTTTGAACTGTAATAAATGAATAAAATTGTAAACAATATCGCTAATTTACTTAATGATAATACTACAATTGTATATAAATATCACATGCAATGAGTTGTAGATTTGAGCAGTGATTTTTATAATGCAAACAACAGCAACAATAAATTGTGTATATATTATTAAAGAATAAAAAGCTTGTTGAAGAGCCGTCGTTTGGGCGGACAATAAACGCCGCGGAGAGAAAGGAAAAGATGGTGATAAAGCAAATGCAGCAGCTGACTGTGGAAACCACTGACAAGAGTGTGAAGAAATTGAGATCAACACGATCAGCATTGAATGAACATGGTCATGGCTTTGAAGAAGAAGAAGAAGAAGAAATGACAAAATTGATCAATCATAAAATGCAAAAGCGTGTTGTTTCAGAAGAAATTTCAAAATTCAACGACACTTCTGTATGCAAATTTAAAGACAGCAAATGTTAGTTTTATTTTTGAAAATTAATATTCTAAAAAGTTCAAAAAGAAAAATTAAGTTGTAATCGTTGAGGTAAAAATAACGAAGATCACGAACGAACAATCAAACAATATTTTGAGAATGTAATATTGTTGAATAAATACACTTAATAATTAATAATAATAATGCTATTGTTTAAAGGTTATATTTGAAAAATTTTGCAGATTTAATATGATGATTTTGAAATGAAAATTGTGTCATCATATCAATATATTTATATATGTGTTTGATTTTAGGTGAAACTGGAATGAAACGGAAAAAGTCATTAAAAATTGATCCACGTATGTTAGAGGAGAATATGAAATTTTTACAACAGGCTGTACTCAGTGAAAGTGTTGCACGAATCATTCGACTTCACCAAGAAGCGATTTTAATCTACTTAAATTCAGTGCAACAAAAATTGGATAACAACGACCAGCTGAAAGCTGAACTTCAGCAAACTTTGATGGACACCATTACTTCAGTAATAATGATCGGCGTAGGTCCTAATGGAAGGCAATTGCGACAGCTGCGACAGCCAGTTGTGGACTTTTCCATTCTACCCCGCCGAGCGAATGCTATCCCAGATGAAGATAAAATTCGTTGCATATGTGCTTTGTTTGAAAATGACGGTAATTCTTTTTCTCGGTTATCATATTATAAATGAGCAAGCAAAAAAAAAAACAAATTTCAATGCTCATTATTAATTGTTATCACTCTTATTGGCATACATGCGGCTATGCTTGTAATTAAGTTCAGCGCTTCATGCAGTTGTGTCATCTGCTCAGTAAAATGCAGCCACAGTCTTTTTTTCTTTGAATTGATATTGACGAGATAAGTAGATTTATTATTTTGATTCTACTGTTGTTAATTTTAGGCTTGATGATTCAATGTGACAAGTGCTCATACTGGCAACACTCCCGTTGTGCAGAGCAACGCAAATTGAAAAATTCAGACCAAGTATATATTTGTGAAATATGCAACATCAAGGTAGCGTCGTTTAGCTGGGAAAAGCATGCACGGGATATTATTATGAAAGAGCAGCCCAGAAAACGCTTGAACAATTGCATTTACTATTATATGCTGTCCAATGGAAAGATTCGCATTCGTACAGGAGAATGTGTTTATGTAATGGCAAAAATTACTGACGATCAGCGTAATTGCCTGCGTGAATTCAACAATGAAATATTGCGCATGCATCGTTCTGAAATACCCAGTGATTGTGATATTGTCCCAGTTTGCATCTCATCATTTATACAAGATGAACAGTCAGTCACAGATTCAGAAGAGCTGCGAATCTTTCTTGTCGAACGTCTGCTGACTGCACCATGGTAAGGATGAATAAATATAAATAAATAAATATATATATATATATAAAGTTTTTTTCAGTTTCATCAGCATGTGCTTATTATTAGATTTATTGAATGCCAGATTTTTAAATTTGTTTTTGCTAAAGTAAAAACTTGCATATAAATTTTATTATTTCACTGAATAATTTTGATAAAATAACATGTTAACTATTTAAGAGGTTTTAGAATCGGTAAGCAATTTTTGCATCTTTATATGAAACAATTTATTTATGCGGATTTAGGTCAAATGTAATTACTCAGTTGGACTGAGTTCCATTTAATTATTTCATTTCAAATGTTAATGAAACTATTTTTGCAGTGGAAATAAATTTATATATGGTGCTTACTTCACCCGGCCAGATGAAATTGTTTGCGATCGTTCTCAATGTTTCTATAAAAATGAGGTCAGTAAATTAGAAAATGCAAATATTTCAAAATGTAATTTAATGTTCATCTTATTCTTATCTTGTTTAGATATTGCTGTCACCGGTATATGATACTCTTCCAATTGACATGGTGGTTGGCAGATGTTTAGTTATGAATGCGGCAACATTTTGCCTGGGTCGACCAAAGATACCTCGATATGACGAACAAGATGTATACATATGTGAATATCGAATTGATCGTGCACGGAGGCTCACCACAAAAACTCGATCGTCAAAGTATTTTACAATTAGCACACAGCCATACATTTTTAATAAATTTCCACAGCCTTTGTCAGTGAAACCAATTCCTTTGGTACGTGTACTTAATAAATATGCTCGTTGAGATACATCATATTATATTATTTTGTTTTTGTTATAGTCAATGTTAACAGCTAAAGCAGAGATGACTGAGAAAAATAATAAACAGCAATCTGCTAAAGCTGTTTTCTCCGAAGATATGGTAATAGAACGTTTAAAGAATATTATAAATACTGGTATGGCAAGACGACGATATCATTGAAAAGATGTTGCTGAAACATAGAACAAAACACTTATTGCATTGTGAATGATATCGGTATGTGGTAGCATGTTGATAATTTAACGCAGTCTTTGAATTCTGTTTTGCATATGTAAATGTATTTTAAAAAAAATTTTTTATGGTGTTTGCTTTTTCATACCAGCTCATTTTTATTGCAAATATTTTATTTAAAACATGCAAATTTGAACATCATTGTTTAACAATAATAGCATTTTGAAGAAAAATATACTTTGTTTGCATTGATTTTGTGCAATTACAAACTGTCTCTATTGAATTGAAATTGTAAGCAATATTGAAAACTAACAAAAAGAAAGCGAAATATTTAAGAATTGTTTTTTTCATTTATTTTACATAAAATATATATTATATATAAATGAAAAATAAATTTCAAAATTGATAAGGTGGGTTAATTGTTGTAAATGATTCTAAATTCAATTGAAATGACTTGATGATTATAAAATTTTTAAGGCTACGTCAGCCTTTGCATTGCCTGAATGACGTCATTGCTGTAACTTTAAAACTTTGGTTATTTTAAAGCCACTTTAAACAATTCATGCTTTGTTATTTATTACTAGCTGTTATATTTGGTTGAGTTCAGTTTGTTGATCGTGCTTTGTATCGATAGCCAGCAAATTGTATGTTTGAAAGCGCAACGATGACTTTTTCCCATCTGGCTAATGTGTTTTTGTGGCAGCTGTTACTGGTCCTGAGGTTGAAAGCCTTGGTGATAGTGGTTGCTTTCTTAATTTGCAATCTGTTTCGTGGATTTTTCAATAACGTGAAAGAAAAGAAAAACGCTGAAGAAAAACGTATGGAGAACGACGGTCCGCTTGTTGAGTTTGGAGAAGTTACCGTATATAAGGTCGTTGGAAAAATACTTCCTGTAAATTTTGAGGAAAATGAAGAATTTTTATTGAGTTACGAACAACTGCAGCTGTAAATAATTGATGCTTCAATTATAAAAATATTGTGTATTTATTTCTTTACATTTCCTCTAAATGCTATTATTTTTTAATCTTTTTTAAATTGACGAGAGACATTATTATTTCATTTCCAATCATCAACTTTATATGTTTTATTTTTTCAAATTCAGTTTCATGAAAAATTATTCACTTTGTTTTACGATTATTATTGTCGACATATGCATTTTTTATTTTTAATAAATGAATATAAAAATAAATTTGTTTATTACGTGCTTTGCTATCAGAAAACTGACTGACACATGACGCATAGAAAATTTTATGAGAGCAAAATTATATGCCAAATAATGCAAAATATTCAAATTCACCGTTGAAGGTGGTGATGTTTAATTTCATTGTTTCTTTGTTGAGAGGAGATTATCAGCTAGATTTGAGAGCGACATCATGTAGAGAACGAGTATTTCTAGCAGTCGTCTGTCCAATAGACCAAATGGTAAGTTAACAGCGGCTTAGCATAAACAACACCATCAGATAAGAGAAAGTCAGTCGTTCAGCGTGTTGAGCAGAAATACCATTGGACTGTATAAACAAATAAATCTTAACAGATTATTTAAATCATCATTGCTCTCTTGTTGTTTGCTATTGACAATGTTCTGGATTTTTCTTTGTATGTTATGTATGAGTGGGTGTATACCGTTTTAAATAACTAAAATCGCCTTATTTATTGCGAGTAATCTTAAGAAATAACTGACAGAAGAATGATTTTAGATGCATTCTCTTCCTTCTCGCTTCTCTTTTATAAAAACATACATGGTAAAAATGAAATCTAATACACAGATTTAATAACTGAAAATGAAATGACCAATCAAAATGACCAATCTTCAGAAAGTTCTAATCCCCTGAAACCGATTTCTAGAGCACCATTATGCAAATAACGATCGCCATAACGGTGCCTTATCATCAGTAATTGGGCACTTGTTTGTTTGACTTACGTGGCAAGTGGTAGTGTCGTAAAATGTTCTCTGAATTTAATATGGCGTTAAATAATGGCCGTTTATAATTCATGAAAAATAATTCGTTTTTGTAAGTGTGTTTTAATTATCTTCACTTTTAATTAAAAAGCAGTTAATTATTATATTTCAAAATTCAGTTTTCAGTTTCGTGTAACTTTTACTAAGTGATAAAGTGAGGAAATTTTTGATTTAATATC
>JYDO01000015.1:49635-135188 GCA_001447755.1 Trichinella papuae | reverse complement strand
TGGTGTTGAATCCATTTTCCATACTTTTTCCATGTATTGTTGTTATACAGTACAACTTTGTTACGTGTTTACACATTAGAGGAAACTAAAACTATATTTATTTCAAATATAATTTCCTGATAGTGGAATTTTGCAAGCAACTTTTTACAGTACTTTTCACAAAACATGTATGAAATGTTCAATGGTGAAACTTATTTATGTACAATTGTTCAGTGTAGTCGTTGAAGCAAGAAAGAATTGTGTCATCATTGTGCTGAATAATAAAGCATTGGCGTGTATGATTGCGTTGCTGATCGCAACATTGTACTGCTGAACATTTATGATAATTTACTAATAAGAAGAAGACAAATACAATATTCCTCTTACAAAACACATAATTTCCAAACAAGTGAAACTGTGCCGTTGTCATTTCATAATTATAACAATATTTATAAAAAAAAAGAATATTCATACAATCGCGGATAAAAAGCAAATCAATGCATGACAGAAAAAATACAGTGGAAAGTTTATGAAATAAAATCAGACCCAAAGCACATAAACCGAAGTGTTTTTCAATAATCAAAGTGCTTGGAAAAAGGAAATGAACAGCCATTTTCAACGATTCTTCAAATCTCGCCGTATGCGTCTGGTTATTCGACCGCATACCATGCCGCATGCGAAGAAAATTAACAAGCTCATCATCAAAGCTAAAAGCAACGAACTGCGAGCCGGTGATCCTGCGACAAAGTGAGCAAATTCCACCACAGTTTCCGGAGGCCTTACGTCTTTGCGTTCCTGTTAAAAATTTGTTTTTTTTTGTGAAAAAAATTAAATTTCACAAAATTGAAATCAAAATAACCAAATAACAAACTTTAATCGCTTTAGCCCAAATCAGCTGTCGATCTTGTAACTTCGATCGACACTCATCACTAAGCCTAGCGTTGGAACTTTGCGCAGCCGAAAGCAAGCAGGACAATACTGAAAAGAGTACCAGCAAATGTGCAGATTTGAAAAAAAAAGGGAAATGATTTTTTTAAAAAAAAAATCAACAACTAACTTACTTTTACTATCACCGGATTGTACATCATCACAGTAATGTCTGATGTCCATTGCACAAGCTTGATATAGATTCACATCCAAATGAATGTCGGCAAGTTCTTCTTTCATTACACGCAAAATTTGCTAAAACGACACCATCTAGCAGCTTGTAAGAGCGTGCAAAAATATGCATTTCAAAGTGCAAACGTTTTCACCTGCTTGCAAGTTTCATCTCTGACAGTACCCTCTGCATAACGAGCTTTGATGCATTCCAAAATTCCTCGATGACCACCAATACCGGTCGCGTAACCGTCGGCACAAAGGCGATCCAATTCACTTTTGCATGCCGAATAAAACGGTATGTCCAGGGTCGGATCAAGCTCCGTATTGTAGATTACATGTTTCAACTCTACGCGGCATTTGTCCGACATCTAATAAAAAATTGAAATCAGCAAATTCATCCACTGCAACAGATGTGTTTTTTTTTTCATTCGACTTTACTATATCATTTAATAAAGTGTTCAAAAATAAAATTTTCACCTTTGAATTATCTTCTGTAAGCCATTGGCGGAGACAGCCGATCACTTTTCCTTGTATATCTTCGTCAGGGAAAGATTTCAACAACGCATATTCATTTTTGCAAAGTTCTCTGATCTCTTTTGAACAAGACGAATACAAAACTGGCATCAATCGAATATCTGAATAAAGGTGTAGCAAGAAGAAAACAAAATCTGTAAACAACAACAACATAACAACAAATGAATACAGCTAAAATACCGGAAGCTTGTTCATGTTGACGCTTGTTGACCAATTCTGCACAATCGTCAGACATGGCCAGATCATCTTTGTGCCCTTCGAGACAGTGCAGCACATTTTCGTGGCCAACATTCGAGCACAGTTTGCGTATCTCACTAGAGCACACACGCTGAAGCATGCCGTCAAAGGTATTGTCGTTGAATTCGAGCTTCTGTGAAAATTCAATTTTCCAAATAAAAAAAAAATTAATAATGCAAATAAAATGAAAAATATCCAACAAACAAACCTCTTTTCGAAATATATATTTTCGACAAGCTGGCTCAAGATCCAATTTGTGCTCTTTTAAACATTCTGTCACCAGCATTGTAGTTTCGTACACTTGACAACCGTTTTTACTGATGTCCGCCTCGCAGACATCCATCAATTCTGGATCAATAATTCGTTCAGCCTAAATTTGACAATCTATCACGACATAAAGCAAAATTGTAAGCCACAACACAAACTACTTTTCACATTCCCATCATTCAGCATTTTAATTTTCCTTTGCATATCCACGAAACTTTTCATCATTTTTTTTAAATAAATAAACTACATTTTCCAAGTATAAAATTTCACTTCAGAAAAAAAACCCAATAGAATAAAACATATATTTCGCAAATAATTGCTTCAATCTGACCAAGTGATAATATATGATATACTGGTGAAATAAAAATAAGCCTATACAAGTACAAGTGAAAAAACAAAATTCCTACTCGCCTAAACTGAAACATTACAGTGAGTGTGCAAAGTGAGATTTCACTGCGAGATGTTCAAATTCAAAATTTTTAACAAATATTATAACAACTTACATTATCCAACTTTAAGTATTCTGCCCGCAGTTGTTTGCGGCATTCTTTCTTCAACTCTGGCCCTTCGCCGAGCATTATGCGTACAATAAGAATTTCACTCAAACAATGCACTACATTGTTTCTAAATAAAAACATCAACTCAATAAAAAGCTGAAATTAAACGAACCAAATTTACCTGCTGTACTTGTCGGCGTTGTCTGTTTTAGAGGTGCAATATTGTTCTACATCAGAACGGCAGGCTTGTCGAAATTTGAATGTAAAACGATAATCTTTCATGGATATCTGAAATAAAAACTATTCACAATTACAACTGAAATAAAACTGTTCATTAATTATTCTAAATTAACCCATAATCCATGCGACAAACTGAAAATCAACGTTATAAGGTATACAAAACTAACGAACAATATACAAAATAAAATGTTAAATAAGAGTGCAATTCGAATTCGATATTACCAATTCTGTGTGAGAAACATAAGCTCGACATTTGTGATTCATCTCTGGAACCCCTTTATGCTCCAAGAGACAATCCATAATATCCCCGTTGTCTACTTCTTCGTGAGCAAATTCCTAGAAAAAAAAATACTTTTTTTCTTCTTCAATACTATACCAATGAACACAATTTATAAAATTTAAATTCAGATGTATTTCGTTGTTGATTTACCAGACAATAAGTTTTGACAACTTGCCGACAAGCTTTGCTAAGTGCTTGATTGAGACGAAAATCTCTCGACTGCATCATCGTATACTTTCTCACCGCATCTTGGCAATTCGGCTCAAGCTTTTGAAACATTTCTTGCAAGCACATCAGTTCCTAAAAAAAAAGCAAAATAACAAAAAAAATGAAACCATTTGAAAATCTGCAAATTTGTTCTGTTCATACTAGTCAAAAAAATTTACCTCACCGACGCCAGTTTTCCTGGAACATTTCTCCGCCAAATCGTTGAAACAAGCATCCGCAATTTCTGGCATCAGACGAACACTGACTGATCTTTCTCGCATAACTCGACGTACTTCTTTCAAACACGACGCAGATAGCTAAAATTAAATTAAAAGGCAAGGAAAAAACCATGCACATATATATATATGGTTGTATGTATATGCATATATAAAAATAAACCTTCGTGTCAACCTCGTCATATGCGTGTCGGTAGAGACAAGTCAGAACAAGATAACCAGGTTCTGGACCCATTATACCTTTCGAACCAACACCTGTTTCATGCCAGTTCTTTTGGGCGTGACATTTTTCCACAGCATCCTTATGACAAGCATCGTACAACTGACCATCCAAGCTAAATTTACACACAATAATTATACATCTAATTACAAATAAATATACATCGGCAATACTTGAACTTTACCAAATATCCTCAATATTGGTTACAAAATTTTTGTTGCAAAAGAAAGTAATAGCTTAAAAAATTACTTCATCTTTTTTATTCAAAATTCACTCAACCCAATACTTACGTAAAATCCCTTGACAAAAAATATTGTATCTCTAATATTCGATTTTCACATTCTTCGGATAAATCAGGAGAATCGAGATGATTCATCAAGCATGAAAGCATGCTGAAAAAAAAATCATAATTTAGATTTTAAATAATTATTAAATTATTTTTCTTTTTTGAATAAAATTTCCATACTCTGCTTCGCTGGATACATCTGACTGGCATTCATTTTCAATGATTGACTTACAATCGTTGTAAAGTACTTCATCGACTTTGTAATTCGTGGAAACATCGGCAACTTTCAGAACACCGACTATCTGAGCAAATCAAGAAAAAAACAGATACAACATGAACAATAAAACGAAAGAAAAAATTCATTTTTAATTTACAGCCTGTATGCAAGATGGATTCATTTCGGTTGGATGCATTTGGCTAGCTTTCATCAAACAGTGCAAGGCTTTGCTGCCGTCCACAGCTTCTTTTTTGCAATACGTTTCCAAATCTCGAGCACAAGTGATAATCAATTCCGGCGCCAAACGATAATCAGACATCAACATACGTCGATGTTCCACAATCTGAGCTTGGCAATCACGGTCCACAGCAATCCCTAGAGAAAAGAGGACAATTAAAGTTACAATTAAAAGCATTAATAAAATAAAATAAAATAAACACTGCTATTATTGTTCGTAATAGCAATGGTTGTTGTCAACATACCCAAATGAAGAACATTTTCCAAGCATAATAAGACATATGATAGCAAATAATACATCGAATCCGAACTCTGACCTTGCGGTGCACATTTATACTTTTCAACTTCCTTTTGACATGCGCGCACCAAAGGATGCGAAATGTGGTAATCGGATGCTATCATCTGTTCACGAAGTAGCAACGCCGATGCGCACTGATATATACAAATAACAAATCAATGAAAACCAACCAACAAACAAACAAACAAACAAATAAGATACATCGCTGCTCATGCCACGATCCGTCCGATGGTTGATCAAGCATTGTAGCACTCGTCCATCACCGGACCACACATCCCGACAAAAACGTTCCCGATCATCCCGGCAAGCGAAAAACAGCGTTCTATCTAAATGGAAATCATCCGACTGCAGTTCAGCAATACGAGTGATCTCATGACGACACTGGCGACTGATCAACTCTTGATCTGGATGTTCCACTAATTTGCGCATCAAACAATCCAACGTTGCACCTTGAGAATGCAATTCACCCTTAAAAAGAACATTTATTTCATCATGAAAATGTACAAATTTCAATTTTCACATCCATTCAACACATCTATCGAAGCAAAATTAATAATACACTTTTTTATTATTCAAATTTTCTCTCCAAAATTTTTTTCAATGAAAGTCTTTTTTTTTTTGATTATTTCATCCATACAACAAATCCAAAATCTTGACTAACAAAATATTGCATTCCTCTCAACTGAACGTGCCTTCAGCAAATATGCACACTAGTCAAGTGATTTCTCATCATGTTGCTCAGCTTGGTTTATTTTGTATTGTTTATTTTATAAAATATGATCAGTATTTATATCGTTGAACAATAAATGCTAAAATGCTTTTCTGCTTCTGCACTGTTTATCCGCAGCAAACAGTAAATTGTCAACAGCCGCATTTCAGCCCGATTCAAAAGAATAAAAAAATCCTAAGCGGTGTGTGAAAAATGTTTCATATTTCTATTTTACCAAAATCACCTCAAATTATGTAAATAAGTTATTGGTAAATTAAGATAAAAATTAAAAAAAAAATAATAAATTTCCATTTTTCATTTCCTAAGCAATCCAAAAAAATCCTAAAACAACCACTCACCTTAACATCTGACGACAACACTAACTGACCACAGTTCAACTTCACCACGTCATCTTTGCAAGCAGTAACGAAGCGGCCAATTAAACGAAAATCTGTGAAGACGAACATCTCGATTTGAGTCAAAAAATCTCGGCACTGCCCAGCGCTCATATTTTCCTTCCGTTCAGCCATGCAAGATAACATGTGTGCTCGGTTCTGCTGCTGATCTACTGGTGACACTACTCGACATTCTGGAAACTGAAAAGCATCACTTAGGTGGAGAAGACAAACACCATCTGCAAGAATTCGACTACCTGGTTGAACTCTTTTTGACAATATTTTACCGCAATGTTAAGAAACTGGGCATCGAGTGTCAAATTCAGTTTAATGTTCCACAGGGTCTACAAAACAAAAAGCAAACAGTAAAAATGTACATCGATGTCGGAAAAAAACAGAACATTCGAAACAAAAAATAAAACCTGTTGACATCCAGGTGATAAAGAATTATCTTGAAGACCGGCATCGATTAGACACTGAAGCAGTGTCAAATCGGTCACTTGAACAACGGGAACACAATGACGGCTTATATCCAACGAACAAGCGCTGAAGTCGTATGTTAGTTTTGGAGCTGGACGCATGCCCGGCGGCTTCACATGCGACTGAGCATCTTCAAATGCTTCACAAATCAGTACACAAAGAAGAAAAGCCCAGCATATAATACAGCAATAATTCCTCGCCATCTTCTTTGAACTACAAACTAAACTAACGCACTGACTGAATTGTGACAACAGACTAACAAAACCTTCAAACTGCAAAGCAGCGTCTGCTACTTACTAGTACAAGGCGACTGAAGTCGAATGAACAGCAACACAAATCAATCCGTCGCCGCACAAACGAAAACCGAGACGTCACCACCAGTAACGCCACGAATCAACAAAAATGAAACACAACAATCAATCTAATGACATGACACAAGGCATTAATTATTGCGAAACTTATTTCCTGCCTAAAAATTACAAAATAGTTACTTGTTAGTGCAATACAGTGAACTAACTCTGACATTGAAGCGTGCAAACAGAATCAAAATAATAGTAATAAAAAATAAATAAAACTCATTTATTTATTAGATGAGGTTCGTTAAAATCATTTGCAAATATTCAAAAATAAACAAGTTGTGTAAGAATAATCACACTTGGAAAAAAACAACACCTCATGGACAAATACAGTAATCTGAAAGAAAGTACAACACTACAGTAATGCGGAAAAAATTATCAAATTGGGAACAAATTTCAAGTCTCAATAAGAACACTCGTGGTGATTTAAAAATGCATCGCGACAACTAATACGTTTTTTACAACAGTCTTACACCTGTACATTTTCCCATGTTTAGCAATCAAATCATTCGCATTTGATCAGTGTAAAAGTACAAAGAAAAATAAATTTAAAAATAATAATTTTTTGTTGTTGATAATTTATGTTAAAAACAGAAAAAATAAGCCAACTTTTATGTAAAGCTTTGACAAATTCAACAGTAACATTAATCACTTACAGCTCACATTATTAGAATGGTTGATACTATAAAACTAAGAAATGATTTTCTGTGTTAGCAGAGAGATTGCAGCACTGAGAATAGCAGTGAGAAAAGGACATTTATAGTAATTACATTGCAGTATTTATAACACAATAAACTATTTCAAATAATTATAAATCATTTTGATAAAATGAATATTGAATTAATCCTGAATAAAAAATATTGTCATTCTGTAGTAAGATACTTGAGTGCTTACAGTAATTTGCATCTTTCGCAAAGGACGTTTTACAACAAATTATGGCATCATTTCAGCATGAAGAAGATTACTATGCAATTTTTAACATACCTCGTAATGTATGTTTCGAATTGTCAAATATGTCCCAGTACTGTCTAGTTTGATGTAATCTTAGGCGAACCAGGAGGAAATCACTAGGGCATTTCGTCGTTTGTCATTGTTTTCTCACCCTGACAGATTTAAAACATTGGAAGAAAAATCCGCTGCCCGTATTTACTTTGAGAAGTACCAAAGAATCTACGAAGGTAAAGCCAGTGTAACCACTAACGCGGAATTGTTATAACTACAATTTCCTTTGTTATCTAACATGAATGAATTCAGAAACTTATATTTTGAACAAATCTTTCAGATATAATTTAAATTGTATTAAAAAGATAATATATTTTAAATTTATTTGCCTAATAGATTACTTATTTTTGATGTAAAGTTCATTAAGATGAATGCTTGAAATTTAATTTCATTATGTAACTTTGATGAAAGAAGGAATTTAAGTAACAGTTATTAATTGGTTTTTTCACATAATAACTTGTTTATTATATTTCAGTTTTAAGTGATCCAGAAAAACGATTGATTTATGACAGCATTGGTGAAAAAGGACTACAGATTGAAGGATGGGAAATTATTCCAAGACAGAAAGGGGTGGCTGAGATACGTGCCGAAGCTCGACGACTCATTCGTTTGCATGAGCTTGAAATTCTGGATAATTTATCGAGACCGAAAGGGAGTTTCAACCTCTTCATTGACGCTACACAGTTATTCAATCGTGATATAACAGTGAAAGATTTGTACTAAGATAAAATAATTTTCAAAATAAACTATTTTTTTAAAAAAAGTCAAATTTAGAAATCTTTCGACATTTGAAGTTAAAGGGATTTCTTGTTCTCAATCAGTGATGTTTCCTTGGACCACAAATTCCAGCTTTTTTGCCAGTGCTGTGGTGAATTCAATGAATTCTGTTGGCAGTGGAAAAATTTCCGGTGGTATCCGCAGCAGAACTATTGATTCCATTTCTTGGGAAGTATGATTACTTTCAAAACGATTTGAAATGGAATTCAATTTGAAATTTCAGATGATCGTCGAATATGCAGATGATACGAGTTGCCACATCAAGTTGTCTCGTTTATTTTTGAATTTACTGTGACTATACCTGTTTTGTTAACATTTTAATATGCTTTGATATGTTTTACTTTATAGAGAAATTGGGATTGAATGTGGTATTCTAAAAAATGGTTCCCATTATTCTGCCGGTGTTTTTATGGGTAATACATGCATATACATATAATTATTTATTACTTTTTAAATGTTTTTTTTTACATCATATCAATTTATATCATTTTTAGATATAGCCAAAAACTTGAGTGAAAATGTCATTGGAGTTATTTCTGCTAAAGCTGGTACACAGTGCTCGGTTACGACAACTCTGAATTATTCAAGAAGACAATTTAATATGGCTGTTGCATCAACGGTATTTTATTTATTTTACTTTACTTTAAAATAATATTTTTTCTGTATCTATTCCAGGTAGGTGTTCCGGTATCGATGTTAGCTGCAACATGCGTTTTTTCTACTGCTGACAAGAGTAATATTATTGGAACAACAATGAAGTAAGTATCCATTCAAGTGATGTTATGTTATCATTTGCTGACAAATGAACTTTCATAGATTTGGAACCATGGGATTGATTTGGTCTCATACCCAGCAGCATACAGTTTCGAACACCTCCATTCAAACTGTCGTACAAATCCATTATCCAATTGGTGCTTATTTTTCTATCAAGTACGTTTGTCGAATTAAAAAATAATTCTAAACAAAAAGCAATCAATATAATAGTTAAGTTGTTTTCAATGATGGTTCTATATTACTTTAAGGGTGAAACGAGCCAACCAGACCTATCAAGTGAATTTTACTTTATTTGAAGAAGAATTTGGAGCCGAGGCTTTGGGCGTTACTATGCTTTTGCAACTGGCCAGTTACTCTTTGCATCGATTCATCTTGAAGCCTTGTTTCAAAAAAATATGGAAGTAAATTGAAAATTGCTTTTATTTCGTTTTCATGTTGTAAATAAGTTTTGATTAATTCAAGCAAATTCATGAAACCTTCATACGATGACGACGTTCAGAACAGCACAAATCAAGCAAAGCATGAAGAACATGAAGCTCTTGTAAGTGAAAAATAATTTGCATTTTTTAACATTCAACAACAGTATCAATAAACGGTTTAGATCCAATTGATGAGAAAAGAAGCTGTCCGTCTGACCGCTGTTGAAGAACAAAGGAAGGGTTTGGTTATCATTGATGCTTCCTACGGATGCAAGTAAAATTCTTTTTTTGTTTTTGAATTTTTGCATGTTTTATTTTCTTTATAAAAGCAATTTGTCATGTTTTATGCAAACATTGACTTTTAGCAGATCAAATGATATCAATGTTACAATACCGCTTCAATTGCTAGTCAGGAATTCCAAGCTGATTATTCAAAAAGATGTTGATAAGGTATTTTTTGTTATTTTGTTGTCTCTTTCCTAAATTCAAGCTGCTGAAATTTAGAACTCACTCAATGGATTTTATGATCCATTTCCTTATGAACAGAAATGGTTGAAAATTCGATATAAATTTTTGGAACAACTTCACGAATGCATAATAAGTGAGCATGATGCGGTAGAAATTCCGAAACAAAGTAAATAATTCAATGTTCATTATTTAACATTATCGTAACTGTTGTTTATTTGCAGATCACCGGATATCATAAACGAATGATTTAGCTTACAACGATAATATTGTTGTCTAAGTTTGATGTGAAATAAATGCAAAATCTATGGAAAAGCGTACTTTATATTTTACATTCTTCGACATATTGTAATGCATCAAAGTATTATTATAAATTCAGATTGAAAAATTGAAGATGTTGCTTTACGCGTTGCCACATTGCTTTTTTATATTGTTGAAGATTGTAGATTTTCACAAAATCGAAAGATAAAATGTTTCATATGCATTACAATAACTACATTATATCAATGTGTTGTAAACACTAAAAATATACTGGCTAAACACTGTTAAAAGGTACTATAATTGATTATCAATGAGAAGCTGAAATGAAAGGCAATTAGAAAACTTTATTGTTTACATGCAACATTTCTATGATCATTCTGAAATTCGTTCAACATCTATTTAATCATTTCTATTTGTTGTCGAAAAAATAACCCCCATTTAAGAATATTTCATTTTTAATGGGTTAAACTTTTGTCACTTTTCATTTATGCAAATTCATGGAAAATTAAATTAAATTAAATTTGACCAAATTGATTTGGCCAATTTTGTAAATTTCTTCAATAACAAACATCTGGAGAACAACCTACCAATGAGGAAGAAGAACTAAGTAGAGTCCAAAAGTGGACGGTGCTTTTGTGAATAGACCAATGCAAATAACAAAATACATTAACTCTGAAGAACTACGAAATCAGACACATGAACACAGTGTTTGTGCTATTCAGGGAGTCAAAGCACTTCTAGAATGACTAAATTTTTCTTACCTCCTGATTAGCTAACTTTGATCTGTTAACATGGAGCTGTTGGATAATTGATAGCATTTTGTTTTCTTCCCTACCAAATGTTGAGCTCACATTTGGTGACACGTCTGAAATTTTGTTCAGACCACGTTTCCAGGCGTTTTCAGTCAAAGTTAATTTGATTCACAGGCCACAAGTCTCTAAATGTTTGACTGCTAATGATGAAGCATGCCTCCATCTTCAATGGTTCGCCTTCTACGTGAACTGCCACAACGGATGACTGCATCGTCAATGCTGTTACTCAGCTTACCGTACAGCACTCGTCTTGATCGTATTTAACATGCATTGAGTTGGTCATCCATGCTTGTCTGTTTACCATTATGCTAATTTTAGATTTCTCCATGCGTGCTTGAGCAAAACAAACAGACTCCGTATTTCCTATCTTTTGATTGACAAAATTTGCATAATTCTCTATCGAAAACACATTTATTCCGCTATAGTTCTGGCTTCAGCGATAACAATTTTCATCGCAAGCTCTCCATTAGCGACACATTTTGCAGCTTTCGAGCTGTTAGCGGTGTTCGAATCTCGATTTATTATTAAATAAATATTGGTTGTTAAAAGAGCCATTTTTTGAAATTAATACAAATAAAGTAAAACGTAAAATTTATTGCTGTTGTACAACTTAGCTGAAGATCAGTTTTCATCGCGTTTGAAGTAATATTAATAATCTGCTTTGAAACAAAGCATGCTAATTCAAATATAAAAATACATATCTTAAAACCTTACTGCTAATCATCAGACTGGATCACTGCCACTGAATAACAGTGATGTGACAACAATGATTCATTCAAAAATGTTTTATACCAAATAAAAATCCTGTTGTTTCAAGTTGAGCTTTTTCACTTGACATAATAATCTGAAATGTATCATTTCTGGAAAGTAGCATTGTCGACAATAATTGACAAGTGAAAGAGTTGAATTTAACTAATTTTCCAAACTAAATGCACATCGTAATCATTGATCAAAAAAGCATTCTCACCAATCCTAAGAAAGTAGTAAAAAAATGTTTGTTGTATTGTTTGCCAATACAGTTGTTCAAAATGATGTGCAAGAACAACAAGTAGCAACTGTAACTGCATCTTCAATAGATGGATAAAGGCGTGCTTTGGGTACAGTTTGAAAAAAATCAGTTTTTTCAAGAATTTGACGAAGAGATACTTAAATAAATATACAGTAAGAGTGTAAATATCATCACAGTATCATTAGTATTACTTACCTTTGCAGTAAGCAAATTTGACAGCAATACCAATTTTTTTATATTCTAAATAAATTTGTTTCATTGACTCCACGCCCATCAGATCCACAAAGGGAAATGATGAACAGTCTATAATTATTGTATGAAGATTAGCACTACATGATGGACAAGCAACTATTAAACTGGCATCAGTTTTAGATTCAGTAACAGGCCATTCAGATGAATTAACACTGGGCTGCTTTTCTGTGCTTCGGCTCTCCATACTGCCATAATTCTGCAAACAGACAAACATGTATGCATTACAGATGAATAATAATAATAATAATAATAAATAATGCTCATCAAGTTTAAAAAATGTTGTTCAAAAACTTTATGCTTTCAAAATGCAATTCTATCAGTGAAAATTTCACATTGCTGTCAAAATAACTATGAAGAAAAATAAAATAAAATAAAATAATATTCTCATTATTCAAGTACAACAGTAAACAACAAAAACAGTTACAACTTCTATGAAAATTTACCTTTCAAATGTTCACACAAAATGGCATATTTCAGCAAAGATTTATCCAAATAAGATGTTTGATCAAATGATCAGTCAATTTCAATTATTTTTAATTTATTATTTGAAAATTTTATATTCTTTCTAAAAATACTCTTCAAAAAATGTGATCAGTAAAATTGTATACCTTATGCTTTTTGCTTACATCACCGGTAACTTTTTGATGAATCGGATCAATGCCAGTACATTCATACAGTCTTTGACGAAAGATTTCAACATTTGCAAAGAACAATGGACTATCAAAACGATAAATCTTCACTCCTGGAATTTCTTCAGCCTGAAAAATTGCCATCAACAAAAAGCATACGTACACATAAATGTACAATGCTCAGAAGAAACAAATAACAAATAAATCACCTTTGCATAAGCATTGAGACCACGATATAATTCAGTTTTAGGAATTCGACCAAGACAAATGCTATCAGGCCTTAATAAATGCAATTTTGAAAAATTAAAAATTTTCTTCAACAATTAACAAAATGAGAAAAAAAAAATTACCACTGCGATTTGAAAACAATTGTCAACAAAGCAAATGCTACACTAACCAACAAACCATAAGTAATGTCCAAAATTACAACGGAACAGAAGCTGACAACCCAAATTAACTACAAATTCAAAAAATAATGATAATAAATAAATTGGTATATAATAAACAAAATAAGTAAATTTTTTAATAATAAAATAAAATCTAAATAGAAATGCAAACTCACAAAGTCTGGCTTAGAACAACGCCACAGCATTGGCAAATTTCGCATTTGGAAAAACATCCCTTTAAGAGCGACAATTATGACAGAAGCAAGAACACACTGAAATAAAAGTTTCGTAAATAATGGATTTAAATATTTTATTAAAAAAAAATAAATAAAAATAAATAAGCACAATATGTTGCTTACTTTTGGTAAGTGAGTTAAAAGACCAGCAAGAAATAAAAGCACGATCATAACCACAGCGGCGGCGAAGACACTGGCGAGCTGAAATTGAAGGGGGAAATTATTATTTTTTTTTTTAATTACATTTCATGAAATATATTTGAAATCAATTTTGCCTGCGTTTTTCCTCCTTGAGCATCTTGTAACAGACTTCGACTAAGTGAAGCACAAGAGCATTGACAAGTGAAAAACGAAGATCCCAAGTGGACCATTCCAAGGGCAAACCATTCCTTAATTTCAACAATTAACATTCAAATTTTAAAACATGCACACAGAAATGATTAAAAATTGTTAAGAATTACTTGGTTTGCATTTAATCTGTATTCGTGCTTTTTCGCAAACAATTTTGCCAACGAAATGCATATTGAATAAATAACAACGCTAATAGCGATGGCATCAGTTGCCAATTCAGGAAACAAATCCCATCTCGGCAATCTGGGATATACTAGTCTACAAGTGGCAAAATTATGAATTATTGTTCTTGTAAAATCAGTTCTGCTTACCCTTTTGGAACTTTGCCAACAACATCGATGGAATAAGTTTCGTTCAGATTGAAGCCAAAAGATATCGCAGTAGTTACAATTACCTTGACAAAAGAAAATTATTGAAGAATAAATTTCAAAAATAAAAAAAAACAATCATGAAAGTTACCAAAAATAATTCAAACGGAAGAGAGAATTTGAAATATCTTTTAAAAGGAGGATCCAAAAATTGTTTGACAACAATTATTAATAAAATGCAAATTGATGATATGACCAAAGCTAACCAATTAAAATTGTCAATTTTGATAAAAAAGCACCCGTAGAACTAAAATGAAGAATAATTAAAATGAATTAATTTTGAATTTAAAAACATTTTTACTCTTATTATATCCAATGGATTTCCTGTGTCTGGTAAGCCTTTTATGCCAAATACATGACGAATTTGACTTGTAAATACCAGAACAGCAGAACCAGTTGTCAAACCTTCGACTAATTGATCAGAGAGGTAAACTGACAAAAACCCCATATTCATCAATCCAAGTAAAATCTAGAAAAATTAATTTACATATCTGCATTACTGCAATCAAACAAAAATCAGCTTCTACGTATACCTGAAAGACACCAACTAAGAATGCCAATGACATGGCAATTTCAGTGACTTCATTCACATCAGGAGTGCAATGTGAAGAGCTTGATCCACAAAACCAATTTTCAGGCGTACTAACAGTGGAATTGTGTGAAAAATAGCTGCTGAACTCCTTACAAGAAAAGTGACTCAACTTTGCTATCACACCAGCAGTCATCAAACTTATAACAGAAAATGTACCTGAAAAAATTAAAATAAAAATGAAAAAAAAAGCACAAAACGATAACAACAATTGAAATACCGATAGAAATTTGATTCGATGAACCAAAAATAGAATAAATCAACGGTGGATAAAATGAAGTGTACAATCCATTTGCAGCAGAAGTTCCAGCCAACATTCCATATGCTATACCTGCAAAATAATTAAAATAATAATAGCACATCTATTTCTTTGTTCATAAATATTATTAACCTCAACAATTGAAAGGAATTGAAATAAAATCGCAAAAGAAAATGTAAAAATACTATTGATAAACCTGAAATTAATTAATACGATTGGAATACTGTAGAATTTCTTCTTTCAATGCAACTGTTGAATTTATGCTTTCGGTTTCGTAGCTAGTTAATGTTTACAAAAAGAGTTTCCATGGTTAAAAGTCAAGTGATCTACATAACTGTAAAAGTGAATACTTCACCAGTTTAAATTCTAAATGCAATCTCACCCTGAGGAATGTTGAAAACTCCCACCGTGATGCCAGATAATACATCAGTAGGTAAATCTTTCTTAACATTATACTGAAGTAGCCATTTAATGCAAGGAAATCTGGCGGAAAGCAATCTTTGAAAGAATGACAACCCTTCATTCCAAATGTTCAACAGTGTTTCCTTTGCTCTGCCAATCAGTGTCAGATCAACATATCGTTTGTCAAATTCTTCATCAAACTCTTCCTGCAAACATATTTTATACAATTTTTAATTTTTAAAATATAAAAAACTAAAAGTGCGTGTATTAAAAGATGAAATTATTGACATTTGATCAATATTTGCAATAAATAAATAAATAATTTCGAAGTGACCTAATCAAAATACATATTCTAAATTTAGCAGAAGCAAATAAGAGAAATGAAAATATTTTCAATACACTTACAAGGTTATACACTTTACGATGAATTACTACTTGGTGTTGAGATTTTTCTACAGAAAAAACGGATGAGTTCTGCATTTCCATTTCCATATTTATGCAGTTGGTGAAATTTCAGTCTGAGCAATCACCTTTACACACTGAGCACACACACCGATAATATGGATACTGAAATGAATAATAACATTTCAAAAAACAGCATTTCTAATTCAAGAATTTCTTCATACGCATAATTTGTGCTGGACATTTATTAAACATATTTCAAATAAAAATTCAAATATTTTTTTTCAACTAACAGGCAAACTTGTACAATAACGTGCAAGTGATTATTAGTATTATCACAGCGTGATTGAAACTAATTCAAATAAAACCTCAGAAAAATGTTTCAACAGAAATTTAAATCAGAAACGAAAAAAGAGAATTAAATATGAAAATTTAATTTATAAAAGACAGACTTCGAAAAAATAACAAATTCGCCACAGTATTGTTATGCAGCAGTAGTAAGGTTAATGTGGTTTCGGTAAATATTACGAAATTTCAATATTGAGGAATGTTTTCACTGAAAATATCTTAAATAAGATCAAGCTGAGTATCTAACAAGGAAAAAAGTAAAAACATCACAAGAAATTCAATTTCACATTCAGAAAAAGCAGTCGCATAACATGCAAAATGCAGAAACTGAAGAATGACAACATGGCACACATCAATTCATAACTAATTAAGGTGATTGCCATCACAAATCAATATTCTTCATCTGGTATGATAAAATGAAATGCAGCGTTAGAAAGTCCCCAAATATAGAGAATACAAATAATGATAGGAAAAATATCACCAAAGTCACAACGTGCAGTTAAGAAAAGTATAATATTCAAAGCCACCGTTTAAAGTTATATATAGTATAACAAGCCAGTTTATTGCAAAGACAATGATTCCACACAAAGCTTAAACAATGTGACAAAACTGGATTAAGCATGACATCAATTTTGGAGGTTTCTGGCAAGCAATTTAAATAAAATACACTAAATAAAATGCATTCATATTTTCCAGTCCCAGATGCAATCCACCAGGGCTTGCATATAATTAACAAGGAATTATCAAGTTAAGGCTTCCTCGTCTATTAAGAATAAAAACACTGCGAACAGAGTAAAAATACAATAATCGATAGCAATACATATGCAGTAACATCATTTGATCGATTAGCATTTAACAGCATTTAATTAACAAGAAAATCATTATCAACAAAAATGACTTTCGTAATTAAAAATTAAAATTAAGAAAAACAAATGCAATACTTTAAATTACCCCAACGCAACATGAAAACAGACGAAATCATATTTCAAAAATAAGAAATTAAACGGAACCCAATGGTATTAAAAAAAAAATATGTAAAATGTCACTCTTCTGGGTCATAAACAAGATAATTGCTTTCCTAAATAAATTAGATTGGAACAGTTTTTGATAGCTGATAACATACAGGACAATAGAAAATACAAAACATTTCTTTAACAAATATATCCTTATTCTAAAGAAACAAATTTCGAATTCGAATATAACATTTATACGATTTGCAAATACTGAATAAAACAAATGTATAATGAAAAAATCACCAAATATACATTCTATTTAAATAAATAATAAATCAACAAAATAAACATCACAACTTACTGAGATGAACTCATTTTTCAAGGCTGTTATAAACTACATTAACAAGTTTGTTACAAAATTTATTTAATATTAATATTTGTTTTTATACTTTACAGTAAAACTATTGTACATGATTGAAATCAACATACAGTATCCTTTTATAAGTTTAACTTAATTGTAATGCTCATTGAAACATTTCAATTAAAAATAAAAAACTGTAAAAAGTTTCAAATAAAAATAACAAATATACAAGATCTTATATACAATAAAAACGATTTTGTATTGTGTTAGATAAACAATAATATTAAAAATAGTAATAACTGTTTTTCATTTCTCTAAAACTGTTTGCTCATTGCTCTTCTTTACACATTGATGCAGTTGTTAGAAATGAGGAGGAAAAGTAGAAATATATGAATCACATAAATTACTAAGTTGTCGCATTGACATCATAATACCGTATATTATAATTAATGATAATTACATTAACAAAATGATCGTAATCAACTGTATAGTAAATGGATTTTTTCTTTTAGATATTACTTACTGTTCGTTTAACTAAAAGCAAATTTCCAGTGATACTTGAGCATCTATTGAATAATGGAACAACTGGGATAAGATGAGAAAAAGATGCTGAAAATTTCAATTTCGAGAAATGAATACGAAAATGTTTAAAATCAAATTACACACGTTTAAATTAAAATAACTGGCTAAAGCTAACAAGTACTGAAAATGCAGCTTCAATTCAGTGAAAATCAGCGTTTATAATTTTTCGAAATTTCAAACAAGCTGAAAGCAAAAGTGTGTACATTTTGAAAGCTTTTCCTATCAAAATACGGATGTAAATAATAACCAGAAATATGAATAAAACTAGTTTTATTGCTGCTAGCGGTAATCAAATTTAACATTTCAAGCAAACTAGTGTTGCAATTAAAAAGCAAACGCAGATGTTATTTTCAAAGTTCCATAAATGACGCGCGTTTTTTGAACCAAATTTCAGCTCATTTCCTCAATTTTTGCAGAAAAACTTTTCACATGCACCTTTTCCCATTTCAAATGTAAAAATTGAAAATAAACAATCAATCAACAATAATTCATTTTTAAATGCATTATGATGGACATGTTATTTATAGAAAAAAAAAAACCATCATTGATGACAATAATTTGCATCGTTGCCGTTGATTATTTCCAGGACTAGAACACGTACCTTAACGATGTGGTTAGCTGCAGTTCAAAACTGATGCAAAGCACGTGACAAATTGAACAGAACAACTGCTCAATTTGAAGGATCCATCGCATAATCACCGTAACCCATATCTGAAGAAGCAATAGCAAATATTTGCTAACTTGTTCATCAAGTCGGCTGTTTACACGCTTCTCGATTATTATTATTCGACTTTCATTGATGATGATTATAATGAAAACAAGTGTTTGAAATTTCAAACATATTGCTTTTCAAATAATATCTTATTTAAAGTAATCAGTTCAGTGTGCATTGAAAACAAAAAAAAACGATTCAACTGAAAAGGAAAAATTACAATTTCCATTCTATATTATTATTTTAATAATGAATAAAAGCATCATTTTGAAAATTTATTGATTGAAACGTTAAAAGATACAAGAATATATATTGAAAGCTGTTGAATTAGGAAAATAAAAAACATCAGAATAATCCCAATGGAAGATTAAAGCATTCACAAAAAGATTTCCATTCATAAAAAGAATTACAATAAAAAAAAAATCAATAAACTAATAAAAATTAAACAAATTGAAATTGAAAAATCAGAAAAATGCTCAATTATTTAAGATAATTTGGACTTTTCCTTGATTATTCCCGAAATAATGCGTCGATATGCCTTAGCTTCAGCTAATCTGAAGGTTGCGTCGTCACATCGGCCAAATTCTATTTCACCTTCCATAGCAATTTGAATTTCATCAATAAGCTTATTCTAAACAACAAATTAAATCATGAAAAAATAAAAATAAAAACTTCATCACACCAATAACAACAAACACATTAGAGTCAAATAATGATTTTCATAAATCATAAGCAATGACAAAAAAAAAATATTGTTACTTGTTCGGTGAGCTTTTCATCCAATTCAGCAATGGTCATTTTTTCAAGATTTTTAACAAAAGCCAAATCTGCTTCCATTTTGTTTTTTGTATTGGGAGAAAGTTTACCACGGGATCGACGTACCTCTTCAACATGCTTCTCCTAATAATGCGATGCACTTTAAACGATTGCAGATTACAAAAAAAAAATTAAATTAAAAATTAAGCATATTTACGTGATCTTTGATTTTTTCTATTCGTTCTTCGAACAGCTTTTCTCGGTTCAAAGAAGTCACTTTAGCACGGCTTTGGATCTCATTTTCGGTTTCCTCTTGAAATTTCTGCAAAAGTGCTTTCCGACGTTCAGCTGCTTCCAACAAACGCTCTTCTATCTTTGCCTTTTCTACTTTTTCTGCTTCTACATTCTACAAGAATATAAACTGTATTGATCGGCTAAAAGTAAAAACCAAAAAAATAAAATTCATTTCATTACATAATTATGTTTCACTTACAATTTCATAAATTATTTAAATAAATCAACATTCTTTTACTCTTGATCAATCAATCAATCAATCAACACAACAAGTCACAAAAAATGTAAAAAAAAATTAACATAGTTGCTTCAACAATTGATTTGATTTGTTTAAAAATAAAATAATTAAAATAATTGCACTGTGTAATTTGAAAATATAACAATAAATGTTTTGATCTTGATCACCGAGTCGTTTTCACAGAAGCAATAATAATCATAGCAAACAATTCAAAATAAAAGTCAACCAAGCCAAAAATAATGAATACTGATGCTTGGTAATTCATAACAAACAAAATAATAAATTAAACTGCATAATCACTTTTTAATATTGCTTTTAACTTACTAATCGCCTTTCCTCAGCGGCTTTCAGCTTTCCTTCGATTTCTTCCAATGTAGTTTTGAGATTACAAGGGGAATTCAGATTAGATGGCGCATGTTTTGTCGGTGGACGTAATATTAATTCAAAAGACAAATTTCCCGATGACGAAGTATTCATGACCAAACTGCTCTCAGTTTCCGGGTTCATGCTTAACAGCAACTTAATGCCAAAATGAACAAGAATAAAGTAATTTATTACTACTGATTATAATAAGTTAAGTCGGTTCGTGATAACTAACTGATGATCCAATAACTGCAGGCTAAACGTAACTATTTTCATTTGGCTCCTGGCCATTGAGTAAATCTTAAATTAGCATTTTTCAACGTTCATACAATACTTACATCATTGTACAAGCAGAAACATGTAACGATCCGCGCCTGCCGTGGCTGACGAATCGGCCTGCGTTTCCAGGTTTAGGCCGTCTGCGTTGACTTTTGGTCCGAGCTCGCGTTTGCTTGATGAAATCAAGTAAACAGAGAACAAACAACTCAGTATAATACAGTGCTTTAATACCAGAGAATAACAATCAAGATATAATAACAGCGTACCGACACCCACAGCACTAATGATGTCCAAGGGGCCCTTTTTTTCCCGTATCCCCGTTTTGACAAACAGGTGCAAACGATCTTCCTACTGTAACATCTGTACAACAGTGGTACCGTAACGAGACCACGTCCGCGGCTTCGCCTCTTCTTCGGAAGAATCTGGAAGGAAGCAAGCATCACTGTCAGGCCAGGACTGTTACAAGACCATAAAATTGATCAAAAACACGTATAAAAAAATTTAACTTTATTTAATTCGCTTCCAAATATTTCCAATCAAATTAATCTTATGCAAACATTGCATAAATGCATCTTCTAAACTGCTTCAATGATTAAAAAAATACTTCACAAACATACTTCAGCATCAGTTTACATACTGTAAAATAAAAACAATATTTCAAATATCATTGTTTTCTTGAAATAAAAAACAGCAATATGAAACATAAATAATATTTATTATTAATATCACCTAACAAGATTCTTCTGAACTGCCTCCTCCATAGGTTCCCAATAAACCTAAACTTCCAGTGTCGGGCGTTGTAGAAACGTCGCCCGACTGAGATAAAGTTTTCTTCTTTTCTACAGATGTATCCTTTTTCTTCACAACTCCACGTAAAAACAACTTCTGCTTTGAAATTCTTGGCTTTTTCTCAGCCTAAAGCACTTTAATAAAATACATATCACAGATTAATCAGTTGCATACAACAAACGTAGAAGTCTCCACTTTTTTCTCTATTTCCTCATCACTTGAGTCTGGCAACCGTTTTACCAGTAAAGAACTAGATGATGGGCCAGGTTGATCAATGGCATTTTCAAAAATGGAACTACAATAAGCAAAAATTAATTTCTGTTTGTTTACAAACAAAACAAAATACGTACTGAATATATCTATCCTCTTCTTCTTTTTCATGCAAAATTTCCGCAAGTTCTTCTTGCTTAGCTTTATCAATGAGTGTATCGTAATCTACCGTTGCTTGCCTTTTATTTAACTCTTTCAAATCCTCCAGTCTCTCTAGTGCTTCCATTTCAAAGCGACTCATTTTTGTACGTTTCTCTAACATTAACATTGCATTGTCTTTCTCTTTTTCTGCTTCTTCCTCCATTACTGAAAGTTTATTCATTAACATTTTCTCAGCTTCAAAAAGTCTGGTGGCTCCATGCTCTTCCGCATAATCGCAATTTTTTAAGTCAGTCTAAAAAATCAAAATTTAATTGTACATAAACATACTTTAGCAACAATGAAAACTAATCACCTTAAACGTAATTTCAGCCAAACACTGAGGACATCGAATGTAAAATCTAAAAATTGACAGCCCAATATAATCTTCATCGTCTACTGTCTCTCGACGTGCGTTAAATTTTTTTCCTTTATAAATATATTCGCCACATGTGTTACATCTAAAAATGGAATAACTTTAATAAAAATGAACTTGATAAGAAATTGATAATAAAAACATTTCCAGTTTTAAAAAGCAACTATTATATTATCAGATATTAAATAAAAATTATATTTATATAAGATGTATGTAAAGCATAATCAAATACTTCATGTTAAAAGGAGCCATGACGCGGATGACATACTGCCGATTTCTAGGAACGGAGACTTTAGGAAGTTTTCGAGGATCAAAATCAGGTGGATAGTATTTCTAGAAAAGTAGCTGTGTAATAAATAATATTGCATTAAAACACATAAAGCACTTACATTAAGTGCTTTTCTCTCCGTTCCAGTCATGACTGCTTGAAAGAAACAATACTCACAAAAAAATGTGAAATTAACCAAAATACAGTACTCGGTAACAGTAAGAATTAAAGATATACAAGATCTACATTCGATTTTATTGTTGACTTTTCTGAAGTCGAATAAATGATAAATAATTGTTAAAAGAATAGCCTTAATCAATTAAAATAATAATTAAATGTTCTTTATTTTAACTATTTATTTCTCTTGGTTTGTTCCATCAGTTGTTCTGATGCTGAACTCATTCGTCAACTCTACTCAGTTAAGCTTCAAGTACGATTTTGAATTTTTATAAAAGTTGTTTCAGTAGATAGTAATAAGTTTGTTTTATATATTTGAATCAAAAATAATTAATTTTAATAATTTTTAAGCCTTTCCGTTGCCAAAAATGCACCAAAATTAGCGTTGAAAAATCGTTTATTTTTGATATTTTTCACATGCCAGGCAAATTTTTGTAATATTTCAAAAATAAACGACAGTTTTCAGTGCAGTACACTATTCTACATTTTTTGAAACAAAAGTGGAGTTTCTAGCCATTTCTTTCAGATCCAAGCGCACATCTTTTTCTGACCACCTTCTCGATTTTCACACTGACATATGGACACGTGTTGACGATAAAATCCATATTTCACATTTCTTTCTATTTGAATAAATATTATTCAATTAATTATATTTATATTTTCATTAAAAATTAATTATATGAAATAAATTTTAAGTCTTTACTTGCCAAAAAATTCAACAAAATTGACGCTGTAAATCTGTTGATCTACGTTTTATTTGGACATGGCAGGCTTATTATAGCAATTTGCACCAAAGATGTAGAAGTGATCATTGCAACATGGGGTTCCACACTTACTGCAACAAGTGCGAACTTTTCGGTCTTTCTTCCTGCCGCAAAAGGTGCACCTTTTTTGGATTTTTTTGGGATAAAAATTCAACATCGTTAAGGGTTTCTACACTTGTCTGATGTGGGGTGGATTCCACCCCAAGAATCCATCAAAACGTTAACTGACAATTAATTTTAACTTAAGTTTATGTATAAGACAAACTAATGATTACTAGTATCACATGATACAGGAAGTTACAATTTGTTTTTCATTTACATAAGATTTTTAAATGTGAAATCGAATTTAATATTGTTCTTGAAAAGCATTAAATTCAGTTTTTCTTTTCTTAACAACACCAGATTAAACATAACTTGATTTAATTAAGTCAACTCTGGACCGAAGCTCGGTAGAATAACATTAATGTCAAATTAATATATTATTTGTGAAACTTCGCATGCATTCATAAAGCACTAATGTGAGAAATTCCTTTCTCCAATAAAATAAAAATGCACTGACAGCTGTTACAAGTACGGAAGCTTCACTTCAAAATAAAAACTTATCTTTAAATATTAAAATTAAACAATTGCTTATTTCACATAATTTCTCAAGAAACAACATACGTTTGACTACTGAAGTAAGACGTTTAAAAATATACTGCAATGTGTAGAAAAGAATAACGCTGAAAGGCAAAATATGCAAAGCCAAATACGCGAACGCTTTAGTGTCGTCTAGCTCGTTTTACTTGCGGACGACCTTCCATTTCCAAATCCTTTTGCCGATCAGCTAAAAAAAAATAATAACATTTTTCAAAAATAATCACAAGCATCAACAAAGAAATATACCTCTTCTTGCCTCTTCTTCCAATTCACTCCAGCTCATCCCACTGTCAGTATCTTCCTCAGGGCTCCCACCTTCACATAATTGCAAAAAAACAGTGTGTTACACAATATGAACATAGTGGAAAAAATCACTACACTCACTAGATTCAGTTATTTCAGATTCATATTCCTCTGAGTCCTCCTCAGATTCACCTTCTTCGCCAGATTCAGGTTCATAAACGTCATCAGTCGCTTCGGATTCATCAGAATCGTCATCTTTTTCGGTCTTAAATAAATAAATAATAAATAAATAAACACATATATATTTTTTTTCAGTTTTTCTACTGACATCATCATCTGCAGTCAAAAAATTCCAGCCTCCACTTTCAAAGAAACCTTCCGGATCTTCTGTGATGGATTTCATTACTTTACCCCAGTTCAAACTCTGAATTCCTTCAGTATATACAATGTCACAGGAACTGAAATTTTTAATTTAAAAAGGAGCATTAAAGAAAAACTTGATTCAACTTGAAAAAGTCCAACTTACTCCAACCATTCTTTAACATGATCAAGCATGTGCTGAGGAATGGCGCTGACCATAGCCGGTTTGCGTGAATAGTCTTTAAAAATGAAAATGCAATCAAAATGTCTCAGTTGAAGATGAACCCTTTCAAAATGAACCAATTCCACTTCATCAAGAGTCAATACGAATGTCGGCTAAATATGCAATGAAAATAAAATTCATATCATGCTATTGAACAATAACATTTTTGCTGTATAAATTAAAAGTAAATAAATTTCAAGCATGCAAATAAAAAAGAACACATTTTAACAAGATTTAAAATATTATTTACCCAATCTGTCAAATTAACTAAACAGCAGGAAGTCGGTTGGAGAAGAACTGAAGCACGATACGGTGCACCGTAGAATCCCAAATCTCTGAATGGAGTATCGAATTCCACTGCACCATTTGTCACCTTTTCCACGCGATCACAAAATGTACGAAAAGCAGAGTTCAATTTATTTCTCAGTTCTCTTTCTGCCTGAAACCAAATTCATTTGTACATTTTAAACAAACCTCACAATCCAAGACACGTCTATTCTTTCCAAATTTTCCAAAAACTTACATAACAATGAATAATTCAAAATTATTTAAAAAACAAATATTTCTTCACCTGAAAAAGTTGTCTTAACATACAACAACACTGATTTTCAATATAATTGAATATTCATATTATAAATTTGAATAGTGATTTTTATAATAAATATGCTTTACCTGTTCAGCATACAAATCGTCACGGTCGCTACGACTTCCGTATCGGCCAAGATCTGTAGTAATTTCACCAACTTCAGTGTAAAACTGAACATCATTGGTTTTCTTTTTGCCAAACATAATTGAATTCTAAAAGTAAAAACAAACAAAAAATATATTCTGATCACACTTATATAAAGTAAAAAAACTTAAATCCAACTTTAAGATTGAGATGAATCAAAATAATCATTTCGTGATCACATGGTTGAAAAAATGCATGCTTTATGTTGTTGAACATGATGTCTACTTTGTCACCACGAAAAGAGAGGTATCGAAATCCTAAACATAATTAAAAAACACATATATACATATATACACACAAATGTTCGTAATTATTATTATTTAGGATGTTTAAAATTGAGAACCATTTGAATGCGCTTCCAATGTTCCAGATATTCGTTTAGTTACAATATTGGGTCGAATAAATAAATCTTTCAACCTTGGATTCACTCGATTTGTACATATAACAAGCCGGTCTTGCTGAACAATACCCTAGAACAAAAAAAAAACCTCATTGATGAGATTCACTATTGGCTTAATAGTAAAATGTAATCAGTATACCTGCTTATCTCTAGCTTCTGTTTCACGAGCTTTAAAAGCTTTTTGAACTTCTTTTATCTTAAAATATGCTTCTCTAAGATTTGCACTAGGTGGATCCAATTCACCTGGTTCTTTCAAATTGCTGCTGCGAAATGTCCTTAAAAAGTCAACGTTAAAACTTTTCATTTATTAAATAATTTTGCTTCTTTTGAAAGTACATTTCTTTGACATAAAGTAATCCTTGAAATGTCGACGTTGAATCTTTATTCTTAACCATTGCAGAGACAGGACGCGAAAAATTAATTCGCAGGTAAGTATAATCGCCTTCAATTGACTGACTAATATTCTAAATTAAAATTTCATTTATCGTATAATGCACAACAAATTCAACAAAAACTAACCTTCACGGTGGTGATGTGAAATGCAATAGGTACGCCAAAGATTGGTACAATAATAGAGTCGTATTTACGATCTAAAAATATCCATTATTCAGAATGTAATAAATTGTCGCTTGCAACAAACTCTTACCAATAAAAAATTCAAGATGTTTTACTTCTTTATTCTTAGGAAACAAAGAACGAGCTTTGTATGAAATGACTGGCTTACGCTGTCTGAAATGAAATAAAACAAAATATAATATTATGAATTTCATTTCTTTTTGTTTGTAAAAGAAATTCTCCAAAAAATCAACTGCAAAATTTACTCAGGAACAACATTCTGCTTCTTGGTAGTTGTGATTCGTTCACGAGCAGTCTGATTCAATATTTTCACCAATTCTTTTTGATGATTCTTACGCCTCTCTTCTCCAGTTTCTTTATTCTAATATGCAAAATAAAAAAAAATTATTTGCAAAAAAATCAATTTAATATAAAATAAAGAAATTTTATAATATTAGAAAAAACTACTCGAAGTTGTTCAGTGAGTACAACAGATCGTTTAGTGCGACCAAGAACTTCATCAATATTTTCTTTATTACCATCAGTTTCTTCTTCACTTTCAGCCTGACAGTGAAAAAAAAATATTAAAATGCAGCAGAGCAAACTGCATTAGAAACCGAATTAATAGATACTCGAATAAACATGCTGCAATTTTTCAACCTCTTTTTTGCAGCATCCGTCAAACAAATTGATCCATCCTGAAACAGATTTTCCCGAATGTTAGAATTATTGAACAAAATAAACAAGACAAAAATTCACTTCTGTGATCAAAACGGTATCACCAATAAAAAGTGCCGTCACTTTGTCCAATTTTTCCTTTGCTTCTGGATTTGGGAAGTTACAAAAGCCGACATGCACGTTAAAAACCATACCTGGATAATAATCACACGTACCAAACAGTCGAAAGTAAAAAATAATCCATAACCGCACCTGCCTTTACGTAAACGTTGTTCTTTCCATTTATTAACAATGCACTTTCACGAAACTCAATTCCCATGCCGAATCTGAAAATCATAATTGTAAAATTCAAATTCTATTTTAAAATGATCACTTACCCAACGCTTTTCGTCAAATATTCCAAATACTGGGGCTTTCGTACCCGAACCAAATCTTCTGCATATCCATAGACTTCGCTCAGCTTTACTCCTGATTAAGAAATTTGTAAAAAAAAAATAGTCATCTTTAATTATTCATGCACTACTACTATTCAATTTTAAAATATATATATATATTTCTTCAAAATACACAAATAACGTAATATATTTCCATGCATTTAAATATAGCATTTAATTGTTATATTATTACGGAATCTTCTACTTAATTAATATAACTGAAATCTATGCTGTAAAACATTAATAATATTAACCGACTGGAAAGTTTATATGAAAATACATTCCAAACACAAAACACTGTTCAACTGATTTTAACTTAAAAAATATTTAAATATTGTTACCTGGTTTCAAACTTTCCATAATTTTTAATTCCACATCAAGAAGAAGTTCATAAACATCTTGCAGCTGTTTGTTCGGCTCAACCAGTAACGTTCTTATGAGACTTGAACAGTAATGACGATAGCGCACACCAAACGAGCAAATAATATTTCCATAATGCAAATTGTTATCATCACTTAAAACACAAAAAATGACACAATATATAAGTAGAAAGTAACATTTGAAAAAGTCTGCTTCACCTCATAACACTAAACTTCAAGATGTAACGCCCGCCGGACTGAATAATAGGTGGAAAGCAAAGATCCATCGCATTGACGTCCACACCATCTGGCAAATATTTGCTATTCGTAGTAGCATCTTCGAGAGACTTTGCAAGAACTGAATGCTGTACTTTCTGAAAACATTTTAAAAATAAATATAAAAAATTATAACTATATAAAACTTAAAAAAAAACTCACTCTTTCATCATCAATAATTGTTATAAGTTCTTGTTTAAAAAATTTGTTATATATTGCACAACTAGCATCACATGCAATTTGTGTATATTCAATTTCCAAATCATCTTTAACAGACGTTAGAAGAGCAAATGGAATGGTAATGTCAACCTAAAACAAAGCTATTCTGTAAACTGGATCACTTCACAAATTTTAATAATTGCATACAGTATAAAACTTTCCATCGTCAAAGCATTTTTTCCACGCGCTTGCAAACTCGCCGTAGAATTTTTCCTTTTGAAATATTCCTATTTTCTAAATAAAAATTTAATTAATAATCTGAAAATTGAATTTAAACAACTTTACCTTATGTTCTTTTAGAATTTTCATCAAGGTGGCAAAATTTGACTTGTCAAGATCGTGCTAAATGTATTTCTTTTATTTTAACATATATTACGCATCAACGTGAGCTAACCTTTTTTCGAACCAAACATGTTGTCTCCAGTGAAAGATTTTCACAGCATTTCAGATAAGATTGAAGAAATAAAATTTTTTTCTCACTCGTTAAAAATGTCAACGTCTCTTTCGTAATAACAATGATGAGATCGGAGAGTTCGTAACCAAATAACCATGTCTAAAAAATCAATTTATTAAAAATTCAAATATTCAGATATATGTCTTCTTTTACATGAAAAGTCAGCGTTTTACTGTAAACCACGTCCTTAGTTGAACCTAAGCAAAATACCATAGCATCCACCTGAGATATAATCTCGTGACTTCCTTTCTTCTAAAACAAAAGATCATACTGAAACTTTATGGAAACACTAGATAGTCATTTGTTCGAATGCAAATAAAAATCAAAGACAAAGATAAAAAAATAACCAAACAATATACTTTGTAAATTAGCAAAATTAATCAATCATAGAATCAAATCATGTAAATGAACATTTATTTATAAGATTTATATAATTTATAGCGTATACAATACTGAAAGCAATTGTATAAATTGATGCACCTGTTAAATGAAAAACTTCAAATTCAAAGAAAAACAAAAAAATTATTTTTTCAAACTAATACAACTTATATTTATAACATATACTAATATACTAATTATTTTATAATAAATAACACGCATAAGAAAAAACTACATACATTAATAATTCAAAAATCACTCATCACAATTAAGCAGTTCACAAATTAAAACGGCACTCACCCAATAATTCATAAATTTCTGTAGTCGTACTGGAAATTTTTCAATCTGAAGTTTATTGCTGGCCTCCATTTTCGTCGATAAAATTGATCAAACTATAAAGAGATTACTTCGAAAACAAAGAATAAATTCACGTAAAAAATGAAAAGAGCAAATAGAATAAAATTTAAAAATGTATACAAAAGTGCCGATTAACAATAGAAAATGAAACCAGATTGGACAGCCTTCTGTTAAAAAAATTTCATAATATAAACAAAAATTCACATACTAAATATTTGACAGATCCTACTCGTTGTTACTGGACACAGCGCGAAACTGTTCTAAATTAAATTACAGTATGACAAACAATTTATAAAATAAATGTAGGTTAAATGCAAAATGTCAAAAAAAATTACTCAGCAGATGAATAAGAAAACACAACTAAATTCATATTAAAAAATTAATTTATTTTATATTTAATAATTATCAACAAAAATCAGTTATAAATTCATTTATAATTAATTTTTAAGAAAATAACTTTTTACAAAAATGCTTTGTGTTTCAGGAGACCATTTTAATAAAATATATTACATTGTCAAGTTTAAGTTAAAAAGTAACAAAGATTGTTCATTCTTATCTATTTCATTATCATTGGTTGCACATACTGTTATTTATAAAGAATATGTTGGAAACGGAAACTACAGCATTCCTGCTTCCTGCAGATCATTAGCAAAAAAAAAGGAGTCACGTGATTTTTAGAGAGCGTGTGTGTGTGTGTGTTGCGGGTGAAATTGTAGGTGCGACGGACGTCGTTGCGATCTTTGACGCTAGTGTGTTCGTTCGTTTGTTATATCCTGAGGCACAATAAACTCGCCTGTTGGTCAAATAAGTGCGATTGTTTTCTTGTATTGAACGACCTTCAGCTTAGCTGTGAGTCGGTTTCAACTGCGCGCGTGAATAATCAATAACCTACAGTCCAATGCTAGTTGGCATATTTTTGTCACCAACAGAATATATGGCAGGCATTAAAATTAAAAGCTTTGGTTCGCACACGTTGCGTCGCATTTATTAAAAATTTTAAACATTAATTTATATGAAATATTTTCAAAATTAAAGTATTTATGAGAAATGAATCACAACATCTTTGCTAAATAAGAAATGATTCTGAAGTCATGAGCCAATAATAAGTATTTTAACATTTGTTACAGAAACTTGAGATTTAAAATAATAAAGGTACATTTAATTCTGCAATTTTAAAATCAGACAACCTGAAAATGGTGTATTTATAAATTAATGAATTACTGTATTTACAGATAATTAGGATTTACATTTTGTTAAAGCAATGGAAGTAGAATTTTACATTAATTCCTGAAAACAAAATTATTGAATTTATAATGGGAAATGTACACTGTAATTAGTGATTTATATTTTCTATTTTATCAAGTATTAATTTTCATTTTCTGAAATAATAAACGTACAGTAAACGGACATAAATTTTTGTTAGTTGTTGTTTCACATAATTCTGACGTTTCTGCATATAAATGTATTAGGAATAATTATTAATTATAATTTTTAAATATATATTTTATTCACATTCATGTATTACACATATATCAGTCTACTTCATTTTTATGTAATGTGAAAAGTATGGTTTATTTTTTAATTTAAAAAGCAATCATTAATTTAATTTGTAAAATAAGCATTAAACTAATTAAACAATTTTTATATGTTTAGTTTTAGTTTATTGAGCTACTTAATTATGCATCATATGATACTATCCTGCAGGTAAAGCATAAATGTTAAAAAAAAATTTATCAAAAAATGTACTAGTATATTTTATTTGTTTAATAATTTATTTATTATTATTAAAAGTTCTTATTATTATTAATTGTCCTGTTTTTCATTTCCTGGATGCATAACCTTGATGATATATTACTGTAAATGTGTAGGTCGCCGTAATTACTGTGCCTTGTTTGGCGTCGCTTGTACTTCCATCGCTATTACGTTGGTGTGATGGTTGAATTCTGTTTGATATAGTTGAATATGTTTATTTGTGTCCCTCATATGCGTTTTGATTTATGAAATTCATTTGTTATTTTTGAATAATCTTTGAATATATGCAGTAGTTATCGGAAATGTTTGTACGTTTTAATTTTTAGACCTTCGCAACGCAGTTTTATGGCTTGTGGCATAGCTTTGAAAAGATCATTAGACTTAGATAGTCCATATGGTCCAGAACATGCGGTGAAACGGCGTTGTACGGGTGCCACATCACCAAGATGTTTATCATTCCACGCGTCACCTACTCATTCACCACCGGCTGTCGTCGCGGAAGAATCTCCGAGGAAGCTTTCACTAAGTGAGTAATGATTGTTTCGTTATGTAAATTTTAATTTCTTATTATGTAGCTGAAATCGAAGTTTACTTGCGTCAAGAACTTCGCGGAAATACTAACCGTATAAATGATATGGACACCGACCAAAAAGTAGATATTAGCACAGAAATCGCAACTTTTCGAGATCGTCCATTGCTTTCTATTCGACAGGTTTTGTTTTTATTTTTATTTATACATAATTTGAATGTAAGTTTAATTTTCAATTTAGCTTTGCAATCTGTGTGATCGACTGCTGAAAGAACAAGAAATTCGGTTGCGTGAAGAATTTGAAGAAGTGCTTAACGCACGCTTAACCGGTTGAATGGAAATTATTTCGTTTGAAATGTTGAGAATGCTTGGTTTTTATTTTCATATTTGTTTTAGAACAGTATCAAACCTTTGTTCGATTCACGTATGATCAAATTCATCGTCGAATTGATTCAACTGAACCATCGTGTAAGTTTGCATCATTGCGCGTGTGTTGTGTGTTTACAAGTAAAGTAGTTTCCTTTAGATTTGTCCTAAAAGGAAATTTAAAGAGGGAGTTTACGCTCCAGTCCAGTCGTCGCCCTCCAGCAACACTCGCCTTGATGTCATTTTATTCTTTATATAATAGCGATTGGTTGCCGCCTTGCTTCACTTTGTAATGTCTGTTTGACATTTTTGCCGTCCATAAAACTTGAAATTCCATTTCTCATTCCATTTGCTTTATTTATTTAATAATTTCTTTTTAACTTTATTGTTTTTGCTTTCATTCGACGATTTACCGGTGTTTGAAAATGAATAATATGATATTATATAATGTAATATATTGAAGTTTTATTAAAAATTCTGCAGGATCGGATCAAAGCTGACGTTGTTATTGATGATGCTATTTCGGCTTGACGTTTCCGAATCGATACATGTGTTTTTTTCTAAATTGTTTTCGTATTTTTTTTGATAGATTTTTGCATTTTCCTTTTAGCCAAGATCTCAGTTTTCGGGTGTGGGAACAATGAGCGTGTACAGTTTACGGTTACCAGCGTTTGAGGTGGTCAGTAGTTTTGTAATTTGGTTCGCACACGTTGCCTACGCTTGGTATTTGATTGGGATCGAATCTGCACTGTATGGTAGTGAGAAAATTAATCAATTCAACTTCGTCGATGGTTGGTCAATAATTGGACGTATTAGAGATAATACAAATTTTGAATGGAATGTTTGGATGGACATGCTACCTTACTATGTGTTGGCGTTGGTACTTCACCGCTTATCGAGCTATTTGTTGGAACGTTTTGATTTTGGTGTTCAGACAGCGCTTTTCATTTCCAGCTTATTATGGCCAGCGTTGAACTGCATTGCTTACGGATGGTTTCCGGTGGCGGTTAGTCTTGTGTACGGTTTTACGTTGTTTATTACCACTCGAATCACGACCAGTCTTGTGGCTTTGTGGGCGATTTGCTTGGTGTTTTTTGGAACACTGTTTTCAGACATCTACAATCAATTTGAACAGCCGAACTATTACATATTTTGCGTCTACATCACTTACAAATTGTTGCAGTGCATCAGCTATTTCAGTTATCAGATCGAAAGCGCTAAAGTTGGTGGATTCAAAAAGCCATTGTTGATAACACTACGAGATGGTTGTCTTTATGCGTTTTACATGCCTTACAGCACGGTTTTATTTGTCACTTACAGAAACTTCATAGCCCAGTGTGTGAAGCGTAACGATGAAAATTCTCGGCGAGCGATTATCTGGCTTGGACTTCGCGTTTTGTTCTGGACATTGTTCTGCGAATTTGTTCTGCACATCTTCTACATGAATTCGATGATTTTGGACGTTGAATTTTTGAAACACACCCGTCTGGACGTGCTCTGCGCGTTGGTTCTCACTGCTGGCCAGTTTTTTCACGCAAAATACGTGGCCATATTTGGATTCTTCGCTTTGTTCGCCAAACTTGACGGCATGGATCCACACTGGAAGCCGGTTTGCATTGCCCGTGTGGCTCTGTATTCTGTGATGTGGCGTTGTTTCGACCATGGCTTGTACACATTTCTTCGAGATCACATTTTCAAGCCGATCGCCAACAGCACGTTGATACCGTTGAATCGGAGCATGAAACAATTTTTGGCCATTGCTGTCACTTTTGTATTCGTCTGGATATTCCACGGTCAATCAGAAACTCTCGGCTGGTGGGCGTTGTTGAATTTGCTGGAGATCTTTTTGGAAACAATGGCCGCAATGTTTGACCGCCGTTGGGATATCTTTTCAATGCTTGTCACAATGGTCGGTCCGTTCAACACCAGACGCTTGATCGGCATTGCCATGATACCTTGTACAGCGTTGAGCGTGTTTTCCATCGTCTACTTCTTGTCCAATGTCGAATGCGCCAATGTGGTGATCGAACGTCTGGCGTTCAACCGATACCAGTGGACTGTTCAACCGGCGTTGATCTATTTGATCGGTTTGGGATATTTTTTTGTTCAATTCTGCATCGAAATGCAACAACTTGCTCCGGTTGAAATGTACATCGATACCCCGAGACGACGTTTGAGGGAAGCTTTGAAAGTGTTTTATTGAAGCTGTTGAATCGTTGTGGCTGGCGACAAAATCGACGGTGGAAGAAGAAAATTTTTTAACAACAACTACTTGATGATCATTTGTTTTTAATATTCAGTTACGTTTATGTTGTTTATTGCCTCCCCCTATTATTATTATTATTATTATTATGTTTCAGTTTTTTCACATGTAGTGAGAGCGGGTATACTGCGTTGATTTGTTTATCTCATTTTCAACGTTGGTTATCGCTTTAACTGTTCCACGTTATCATCACTACTGCTGCATTGTTTCACGTTAGCCGTTTTCCTATAGTTGATAGTGCTTCTCTATTGCCGGTTTATTGTTCATTTTTAATGTTTGGTGATGGGCTCGTGTCTCCAAGTAAACACTGAACATCAGCTTGTTCTGTTATTTCACAGTTCGTTACGTTCAACTCATTCATTTGCAAATTGTGAAAATTACCGCATCTATTGAACATGAAAATGAACAAATGCAAATAAATTGAAAATCGAAATTTAATACACTGATGAAAAAAACACTGTTAAATTCAATTTTTACAACAATAATCAACTTATGACTTCATTGCAGAAAGAAATCAACCCAAATGAATGTGTAATTTTTCATATGCGTATGAAAAAACGAATCATTATTTTCAATATTCTGTACAAACACTTGTTATAGAATCACTGAAAATAAAATAAGCAGTACTACTGTATATTGACAAATTTAATACTTCCGTAAATTACGTGGCAAGTTATTTATTGTTCAGCTTATGTTACTGTAAAAGTAATCAAAAAAAAAAACACGTCACATACGCTTTGAATTTCTTTTCATTGATTATAAATGTTTACATTTATAAGCTTTACAGCTTGGACCAATGAAATGTGACTAATTTCTTTTTTTTTAATCAAAACAACTAATTAAAAATCACTTTTAAAATTTGTCATACATCAGAAATCTTCTCAATTTAGATTGCAAAAATTCTTTTAATAAGTTCAGTAAAATAAATATGCTTTGTGTATTATGTATAAATTTGTATAATTTGAAAGTTGTCAAATGAAACTTGCAATCAAACAAGCACAACCAAGCAAAGCAAAACATTCACAACCCAGTGAATGCGTTGTATTTTGTTTCACATTTAGTCTCTGCTTGATTTCATTTAATAATAAAACCCTTTTCACAAAAGTCCTATCGCAAGCAGGCTTCTCAAATAAACTTTCTTTGTTCAGATTGTCATCTGTTTATCAAATACTGTAATCATTGGAACACAACTATTTATTTGCATAATGGATTTGGTATAGGGAATTTAGACTTTTTATATTGAAATTTTTTTCACTTATTTCATTTTTCGTGTCCTTCAAAGAATACAACAATGCAGAATAATTTTATTACAATTTCAATTTCATAACCAACATCATTACAGTAATTCAATATTCAAGTAAATATTCACATGACTTCGAAGCAGAGAATATACAGTATGAAAATTTTTCAATATGCATAATGGATGAAAACAATATGTTTTCAATGAAAATTATTTAATACAAGAAACTTTACACAGTTTTGAATTTAATTTTATTCAAAAAAAAGAAAATTAAAAAAAATACGAACAGACAAAAAAAGGGAAAAAGATACACTAGTACTATCAAAATTTTTCTAATAATAATGAGAAAGCAAGAATTTTAACATTGCAGATACACTGAGGTGATTTATCGATGATTACTCGAGGAGACAAGGTTTCGGTGTGCATCGTCAAATACGTCATCTTCAGAATCAGAATCGCCAACTAAATTAGTACTCAATTGATGAATTGGAAGCACGTCGTAGACGCGTTCTTTCTTCTGTCTTCTTGTTCTAAAATAGCAAGCTTTAATTTCAACAAATCCATTATAAAACGCTACAAAAACCATGAACAAACAAGCTTTTGACAATATTTATTAATCAACTAATAAATTATTTATAGTATGGAATCCATTTTCCATAATTTATTCTTTTTTTTCATAAATTAATCATTATATATTTTAAAAAGGAAGAGCATTAACAATTAGTTTATTGAAATCATGATGGAACTGACGGCTTGACTTTGATGTTCACTACCTGACGGTCGACCAGCATGACACAGATTGTCTGATGATGATTAATGCTATATGCAGATCTCCTTAGCAACTGTATTTCAAATAAACAACAATGTAAAATACTTTTTTAATGTAAATATTCCATTAAAAATCGTAAAAAACACTGAACAATTACAATTACCAATTTTCCATTAAACAGCTGTAGCACATTATCATTAAAATATTTTAAAATATACTTGATAAAGTGCATTTCCCATCAAAATTATTAATTACATCACTGTGTTTGATATTTTTTCATTCTAAAAGATAAAACGATCGTGATGTAAGGAAAAGAATACATAAAAGCTAATCACAAAAGTTTGCACGTCAAACCTTATCATGCAAACAAACTGATAAACATTTAATGCATTTAAACGCTAAAATTGTAATTCAAAATTTTCCTAATAGAATAACAATTTATTGTGATACTTGTACAATAACTGTTCATGTTGTTATATCATTAAATTTAGTTTCAGAAATCAAATGACAACCAACTGAATTCATTGTATGAGGAAACGTTTATTGAATGATTCGCATCGCAACAATTCAAAGCATGCTCAACAAAAAATTAAATAAACAGGTAATGTTTCACTTTTGAAGATTATCAAATGAGAACGTAGTTGCAATTGACTTCAATCATTATGTGTTTGTTTACTTCAACTACGTTGCAATCGATAGCAATCAAAATCAAAATGAAAAACAAAACAGTAAAATAACCGAAAACAAAATAAGTTACCATTGATTTTGTCATGTGGGTTGAAAACTAAACTACACAACTTTAATTAATAATTTAATTTCATTGAAATAAAACCATCCAATTTTACATTTAAGCAGCAATTACTGTTGCGTAATTAGTTACAAAAGCTAGTTGCTGTTTAACACACAAAGCAATATCTGTTTATTCTATTATTCAAGGTTAAAAGAGAAATTAAATTGAAAAGATTAAAAACATTTGTGAAATATTTAAAAATGTACACACGATCACTCACCTCCACATATTTACGCCGAAATAAAGCACAATTATAAGCATTGCAGCTGCTAGAATGTACATCATCCGATGCAATACGAAATTGTCCAGCTTAAGTCCAAAACCAAAATCCGAATCATCATGGCTGGAATATGACGGCTTCAATGGTGTCTCTGTTGTTGTATTAATCTTCGGAATTGGTGTCGCTGAACCGTTTTGGCTTGTAGAAGATGTACTACCGGGCCGCATGATTTCTATTTGGTAAAGCAATAATAAGAGCTGAAAACAAATTTAGTCGATGAATGACAAATAAATTCACTGAACAGCCAGAAAAGCAAAACAGTTATGCAAAAATTTTCACTACAACAAATATATCATATTACAGTAAAGTGCAACTTGATAATAACGATAATTTACAGTAGTTCTTACTGTACCATTGAGGTAAAATACTTGTTGGTTTTTCTATTTATGTATCAATGCTGAAAAATATATATATATAATTCAATGTTATTTATATTTACCATTTACAAGTTATACGGTAGAAATGCAGTCACACAATGAAACTGAAGTACAACACCTAATTCATTTTTCATGTGACACAGGTCGAAAGGTTAAACTTTAGTTAAGCTTATTTTCTATCTCTGTTTTATTTTTATGAGATATTATAAAATGAAATATGTTAAGCTGTACTGCGTCAGGTATTTAAATGTGTAGCAAAGCACATTTCAATTTGTTTATTAGAGAAATATTACAAAGTTACTTATAAAAACAAGTCGATTTAGAAACCAACGTTATATTTATATACATGTGTGCGTGTATATGTGCTTACACATAACATTAACTTGACCACTCTTTTCCATTCATATTTATATACTATTTAGTAAAATGAACATTTCAAGTGATGAACTTGCACATACACATATACACTAGAAACGAAATCCATAACCCCATAAAATGATTAATAAATTGTTTTTCATGTTAAATTAAATTGATTGACGTTGTCAAACTTTGCAATAATATTTAAAAAAAAATTTTTTTATTCAAACGAAAAACGGTAAAATCGATTACCCCTTACTGTACTGCATTGGTAAGTGTAAAACTTACAAATTCTTTCAAAATTTACAAATGCAAATTTCACATCATACTTTAAACTTGACTATTTACAAGTACTGTTGCCATGAAAAGATTCATCATCACCTAAATTCAGATTAAATTGTACAATTAATTATTGTTAATATTTTTTTTTCTTAGAATGACGACCAAACTTTGGAATAAAAAAAGAAAAAATAAAAATGATAAAAGGAAAAAAAATTTAGAGGGCCAAAAAAAATTGATTGATGAATGAACATTTCAGGTAAAAAATGAACGAACTTCTCTTGATCATTTTTGCATTGGAAGATGAATTTACCGTAGACAAAATTTTCAAGTACAATCAATTGGTTGATTGTTTGGTTTTTGAGAAGAGATTGGGCAAATTTTCACAAAGAACACTGGATGAATTATCCGCACTGCAATGGTAGGATGGATCGTTGAGCGCTCGGATCCATTTTTCCTTGTCCTCTTGGTTGTTGGTGGCAAGTAGGATGCGCACTTCTGCATCTCGGTGATTGGATTTCAAGACGACGAGAAATTTGTGCTCGAACGTAGCAGAAAATCGTAATAATGTTTGTCCATTCTGAAAAGAATTTACATTTTCAATTCAAAAAAAAGAGTTTAATTGAACATTGGGGTAAAAGTAAATTCACCGTTCCAGGATCAAAGCTGAACGATGGCACGGCAATGGACTTTCGATCACAGTAATCTTTGACCAAAAAATTGTTGCGCGTTTGTTTCGTTATCAGTAGAGCATCTGAGAACAGAAACAAAAATGCATTGAACCAAGTAGTTCTACCTGAAATGAACATCGTATGCATTTTAGAATTTGAAATTCAAATGCTGCAGATGTAGAATTGTATTAAATTAATTTTTGTAAATAATTATTATTACTTGCTGATGAACTTTTTGATTTTTTGATTTCAGTAGCGCAAAAACTGCCTTGCATAATTAAACGCCTTTTCCTTGTAATTACGGGAAATTGTTTTGGACTTTGGTTGTTGTAAATGAGTTTCGAGTGAAGTTCAAATAGCTCTTCAATATTTTGAAAATGTCTTCTACTTTCATTGCACAAACTTACGACACGTTGAGCAGCTGACAGTGCACACTCGACCTGTAGAAAAAGAATTTAAAAAACCAAAAGAAAAAAAAATTTTTTTAATAATCATAAATTATTACTCCACCCCCTCCCTATCCCCAATTTCGAAAAATTAACTTACAGAAACGATTCGTTTGTCATTTGCATTCAATTGAGAACGAATAGCTTTGATCAAAAGCGGATATCGTGTGACTCTTTGCAACGGCTGCAAGAGAAAGCTGGCCAAATCTTGGTTTCTCACCAACTTTGACTTTTCAAGCAGTGCAATTGCTTCCACAAATTTCGCATTGTTCTCTCTGAATACACATGTACAAGTAATTTTTCATCCGTCATTGATGCGTCACGTATTTTTCACTAAACATTTCTAAACAGATCGATACGAATCCGTTTTCTATTTGTCAAAATTATAAAACATAAATTCATATAATTTTTCGCACAATATTCAATAAAACAACAATTTTATCAATCAAAATTGCATCCAAATGCTCACTTGAGGTAGTGAAGCTTCTTTTGTTGATATGCTAAATCGCGGCAATAATTGACAAATACATTTGCATCTTTTTGCAAATGATCTGCCAAGATATCGCAAATATTGTCCAACATAATTGACGTTTCAACACTTTGTTTCAATTTTGTGAACAATCTATACATATAAAAGATATAATTATTTTAATAAAAATGGAAAATTGTTCGTCCAATCAGTGCACAGCAAGCAAGCACTTTTCTCATCTCACCGTTCACTGCTCTGTCGTACTTGGAGTACAGAACTGAACAGCTCTTTGTGATCTTGGGCAGTGATCACACTGTCATTGTCCATTTTTCCACTCAATTTTGGAGATTGCATAAAATGAACTGTCAAAATGAGCAGAGAATTCAAATACGATGCTTCGCTTGTGACAATTTCAAAAATTTTCTCTTGCAAATGAATTGAATCTTTTTCCATCGTTTGCAACACGCCCAAATCAATTGTCTACAAAATAAGAAGAAGAATAAAATTTAAATCAAAATTAAACTTGAATATGTTTTGGTTTTTTGTTTTTTTTAAAGCATGCTTGTTTCAAATCTCGCCACAAAGCACGGTCGCTTCCAAACTGGCAACACAACAAGCTGGTGGGACTTTCAGCATCATTATCACAGGCGAATGTGAAGCTTCGATTTGTTGTAATTCTTTTTTCACTAAAATGAAAAATGTTTTTTAAAATTAAATTAAATTCAATATATTGATGATAAAAAAAAGCATTGCTTTTTCAATGAACTGTACGAAACTTCAGCTGAACCAGGCAAACCTTTGCTACGTTTTCGTCTCCAAAGACTGCTGCAATAAGATTCAAAAGGAAACACTTTATGCTGTTTGATATTTTTCACACTCAATTTGCAATCTTCACTTTCATTTAAATTTCTCTTTGCATTATATTTTTCTTTTGTAAGATTTAACTGCAATTTCAACCATCAACAAAATAATAATTATAATCAATTGCGTACCGATAAAACAGGCGAACTATTGCTTTGTGCATAATTTGAATCCAACTTGACCACAACCAATTCTGGCGGTGGAGTAGACAAAATTGCATTGTTGTCTGGATATTCGTTGGAGATGTTGTTTGAACTTGAATTGTTGCACTGTTTTGGAACCAATCCTGGCGAACAATTTGAAATGCATTGTCTCTTGGAAATCGACTGGTCACATTGTTGGCGATTTCCTCTGAGTTTCAACTTGCTGAACGCCTCGTCCAAGCCGAGCAAACTGCTCTTTCTTCGACGTTTCGGAGTCCAATCAACGCGGTTGCATGCAACATTTTCATCACCTATTTTCTCCTTCTTCTGATCACTCTTTCCATTAATATTCGAATAAAACTCTTGGATTGGTCCAATTTTGCATTGTGAATTGTTGTGGCACTGACTGCAAAATAAAAACCAACAATCATATAGTGAAAAAACAAATAAAAAACTTGTAAATAAAAACAAAACAACTTATTATCATTATTATGATCAATGACTTTCAATTTGCATAATAGTGCGCCTTGTTCGATCTTTCTGAATTGTTGGCGAACTTTTATAGTTCTGTTTCCCTTGAAAAAGTCACGCAACATTAAAAATTGAAATCAAAAAATCTGAACTTACCATATTTATGGATTGCATTTTATTGCTGTTGAAATTTTTTTTTCTTTTTGAATAAAAAGTTTATTTCAATTCAATGAACTGATCAAAATTTATCGATGGCACATTGGAGCAGTTAGAAGAAAATTGAAAACGATAAGAGGAGGAGAATCGTCGGAAAATTGCACTGCACTGAGAGACGCTCGTTGATCAAACAAGCTGTATGCAAATTATTCAGAAGTAATTGAATCCGTTTATCGTTGATGACATAAATTTTCTTCCTCCGACGATAATGTTAACACAGATTTGAAATAGTACTTTTTTTCTCAATAAAAATTTCCCCTCGCCTACTTGGATGACATGAAAATAGAAAATGTACAGTAATTTTAGTTGTTGTTTTTTTTGGTATTATATCAAATCAAATTAATTGTACTGAATTATTTTCATATTTATTACGAGCAAATTTAATTTTATACTACTGAGAAAATTTAAATTGTCCTGTCTCTAGTCAAAGTTTTAAACATTGTACAAGCCGGATCCATTTCAGTGATCAGCGAAGTGAATTTTCATTGCTTAACTTATCTTATCTTATCTTATTTTGTCATCAGTATAAAAGGCGATCGCGGCTATGCTAATCACTTGAAGAGAAGCGGCGTAAAATATATTGTAAAGTGTGAATTGTTGTTATAATAATATTGAAACGTTCATCAAATTCATCCAACTTTTATATTCCCTGTTTTCAGTTGGACTAAATTTACTCGAAAGATGTCGAATGAAATGAATGCAACAATGAACATCATCAGCACAGTGAGATGATGAAAATTCTTAATTTACATTATTAAATTATTATTTGATGTTTAAGAAAGAGAAAAGCGAAACAAAATTTACCTCAATTTTTTCAAATTTGAATGAAGACCTTGCTGGAGATGTTGACTTCGAAATCGGCTCACCGAAAAATACCCAGCCCGATCCGTCGGAGCAACAATCTACAGTATGCGGGCGTGGTGATGGTAAAAATTTTGAAACAATTGACAACGACCAACGTGGGCGGAAAAGGAAAAAGCGTCACAACAAGCGACGGTCTTTTGGGAAAAATCCACCACCGAAACGATCAAAGCCGCCGACGCCGGAACATTTCTGGGATGTAGGCTTTCCTTCGGATGGTGAAATTGAATCAAGAGAGCTCATCTTCAGAAGAAGATGTTCAAATGATTGAATTGCAATGCCAGGGTGCAATGTTGACAATGGCAAGAAAACAATTTCCATCACTTGAGCGTATCAAATGTACGTAGCAGCCGACGCCGAAACAAAAATTTGAACGATGAAAATTAAAATGTAAATTCAAAACCGGTTTTTCAAATTTTGATACATTTTTGCGCCTTGAAATACTGTGCACGTGAAACCTTCCGTTTTTTAATACTGTAACATCTCTGGCTCAATTTTTACATTTTCAATCTGTCCACTTCTGCCGCTCATTGTATTTGTTTATTTATTACGGTGTATTAATTAATAAAAATATTTCCTTCAAATTGAAAATTGTTGTTGGTGGAAATTTCAAAAAAAAATCAATACAGTTCTCTTCTAGCTTCTCAAACAGCATTGAAATCCTGACTCTTTTTTCACGAAACTCTATACAACAAAAAAAGTGTTGTTCAATTTTTTAAGTTCAAAAAAATGTTCTTCCTTTCTTTCTTTCTCATATAAATGCCTTACGTTAAACAATTACGTAAACTTATCAAATTCATTTCTTCACTTCAATTTATTACTGGTCTTGAAAAGAGTAAAATAACGAAAATTTAAAAATAATTTAACTTAATTTACACGCAACAAAATTATCCAAAACAAAAAAACAATTAAACATGTTTTTCTGCCGCTTTTCATTTATTAATCAATTTCACAATTGATAATTTCAATTCTTTTTTCATTTAACCAAATTATAAATATTTACATTTTCAAATTCCATTTGCCTATTTATATACATACATCAGGATACATTTCATAAATATTTGCATAATTATCATTTTCAATGTACATGTTTCTATGCAAATAGTATGCAAATACGAAATGTTCAGCAATTGTTGCATTTCAAGATAAGATTACATCAATATAAAATTGTTTAAAGTATAGAATTATAGTAATGTAAAATTTTTTGTTTATCTATTTCGCTTTGTTTTCAAATTTCAAGCATTAAAAGTATTGAAAATTGCAATTGCAATTACTAAAATGACGCATGGAGTTTGTATAATCATTCAAGATATTCATCGCTATTATTGTTATTAATAAATTCATGTCATTCTATGATTAACTGTCCAAGTGTTGTTGCATTACGGTAAATGTATGCAAACTTGAAAATGAATTTGCACAGTAATATGTTTTGCAGTGTTAAATTGTATTTCTTTTTATGGCTTCTTTAGATTAACAATGTTCATTCTTTTCAAATTATCGTCGCAGATTTGCTTCTTTTTATAATTGTTACAATCGCCTTGACGTGAGAAACTGATAATTACAATTTATATAGTATAACTTTTGTAATTTTATGATCAGTGCATTGTAATTTTGCACACATGGCAGTTTATTTGTTAATACTGGTTTAATTTCATTTTTGATAAAAGTGTTGCACTCAATCATTCCGTATATAATGATGCTGTTCTTAAATTATACATTTGTTTATAAATCATGATTACTTTTATATTTCCAGAATAAAGATTTACAATGCAGAACATACCTATTGAATTCAATGATCATTCTGATATGATTCATGATGTAGCGTATAACTTTTTTGGAAATCGATTTGCATCCGCTTCCAGTGATCAGACAGTGAAGGTATTTATGTATGAATTTTTGAAATTTTACATAGAAATCAGCAATTTATTTCAGGTTTATGAATCGACAGAAGATGGCAGCTGGGCATTCATTGCAGATTTGAAAGTAATTTTAGCATATGATTTTAAAAAATAAATAAAATTTGAAATTATTTTCTTTCTTTTTGCTTTAGGCGCAGTGTGGACCAGTATTTCGATTGGACTGGGCGCATCCAGATTTTGGTGAAATGCTTGCTACATGTTGCCTTGACGGTTCCATCATTGTGTGGGAAGAGACAGGTAGATTGCACATATATATATTGATTTTTTTTTCTTATACGAATTTAATATTTAGCGAGCACAGATGATAAAAGTACACAATTAACGGAATGGGTAAAACGGACTACAATAACACATGCAAAAACGAAACTTTGTGATGCAAAATTTGCACCACCTCACATGGGCTTAATAATTGTAACAATATGCTTAAATTGATTGTTCAGTATTGAATTTTTTGAACAACAGGGCGCGGCATATAGGGACGCTTACATTCGTATTTATGAATTGCCACGCAGTATGAATTTATCCGAGTGGACATTGCGTTATGAAATCGAAACGCCGTCATCAAATTTAAGTTGCATTTCTTGGAACCAATCGCTGTATTGAAATTTTTTTTAAAAATCTGTTGAATTTTTGAAAAACATGTTTCTAGTGCTTATGGTTCTCTTATTGCCGTTGGAAGCGATGGTCAAAAGAGCAACGAACCCAAAGTATTCATTTTTCAATACAACGAAATGGAAAGGTTAATTTTTTTTTTCATATATTCATTGAAATGATATTTATTTATTTATTTATTTCAGCTTGTGGAATATGTTAGAATTTCAATGCCCTACATTGGAACCAGTGCGCGATTTAAAATTTGCACCATCCTGCGGACGATCATTTGAACTTCTAGCAGTCGCTTGCACTACAATTCAAATTTATCATCTCACCTCAGAATTGCCAGAGTAAATTTCAGCTCCAACTCATAATTTTTCGTATTGATTTCTAAATAAATATATATATTTAGCGATGAAGATAAAAAATTGTGTAAGTGGAATGTGAAATTGGAAGCTGAATTACAAAAAGCAGCTAATCATACTGTGAGTAATTAATTCTATGTTCAAAACTGGGATTTCCTCAAAGAATTGTTTTCAGTACTGGCGTCTTGACTGGAACATTATTGGATTGGAATTAGCAGCGGTCGATGGCGCTGCAGTTTTAACTATGTGGATGAGTGAGTCCAATTTTCAAAATTTTTATTGTATAACCTTTGCATGTTCAGTTGTCAAAACAGATTGAAGATGTTTTCAGGTAATATTTTATGCATTCTTTTTGGTTGTTTCTATTCATAGGAACAAGCACCGGTGAATGGGAATTGTTCAAGAGGGCCGATCCCAATTGTCCTGATGCTCGAAAATTGCCAGGAATTGAAGAAGACGGCGAAAGTGGAAATTCTCGTCCTGCGAGTCCAGGGGATACACTACAAAATGATTTTGAACAAAGTTTCAATTAAAATCTTCATTTTCAAAAATGAAACATCATTTGTCAATTTCACCTACTGTTATCTACATTTTCTTCTTACTGAAATTTATATTTAAACATAATACGTTTAACCATGATCGGCATAATTTAATCAAAAGTACAAACGTTAATTCTCAATTAAAGAAAATTTCGAAAAATGATCTACTGATAAATTTAAAAATAAACCTTAAAAATCATTTGCATGACTCAGTACTGTAATAGTATAATTAATCAATTGCTTTCGAAATACAACCAAGAACAAAGTGAAAATGCATAATTTTTATCGCTTCGGTTTAAATACATAACTCAATATGCCTCGGCTATTATGAAACATTACAATAACGATTTACTTCAAAATCATACAGAAAGCGATCTTCAAGTGTAAATCGAAGATAACCTGCACAATGCAAAATTTCTTTCTTTCTCAACGTAATGAAAAACGAATCAATTTCTGAAAAACAGTATCAAATACAATACCTACCATTCAAAAGTGATTAAAATAAATTTTCACACAGAATAAAATGCAATCAGTAGTTTTTAGTTATATAAGTCGACAGGTAAAATAAAACACAGTACGACATGTTTAACTAAATAAAAAAACGGAATTCACAAAAACGTGAAAACTCCGCGAATTTCCTTTACAGTTTTAACCACTTAATTCATCTTTAGTTTCAAATTTCGGGAAATTACATCTAAATTTACAAATTAAAGCACTCTAAATAGAAAATACAATCAATGGCGAAATTCGGTATAAAATTGTAAAATAAATTCACAAAAGAGATTTAATCAAGCTTTTCAAATTTAAAGACTGATGTAAATTCTTCCTTCAACTTGGCAAATACTGTAAGATAATCTTGCCTTAGGTATAAACTTCATAAACACTTGTACAAAAAAATTATTAATAAATTATACATTAAAAAATTAATGTTTGAATTAAATAAAAATTTAAAATTCACAAAATTTGCTCTGCTTTATTTAATTATTACTGTTATTTACATTCATACTTCTTCATTACTAGTAACATACTGTATTTATTTCTGTGACAGTTGGCAATTGTTGATGAAATCAATGCGTCACTCAATCTGGAATAATGGTATTTTTAATCAAAAGCTTTTATCAAATAAAGTGAAGTTCCATGTAACAAGATCTGTAGTTATACAAGTGGCGCCGTCATGCACAACACAGAAGAAAACTGGCAAAGACTGAAGTTTCGCCATGACAGGTGCGTAATATGATTTATTTTGAATGCTTCAGAAATTAGTTCTGTTCTTCAGATTTTTGTCAGATAAACATTGGTGAGAACCATCAGTGAATAGTACAAATGAAGTCAAAATCAAAAATCTTATGAAACGCGATCACTGATGTAAATAATCGATAAACAGCTCGAAGACAGTTGTAATAGGAAGATTATACACTTGGACCGGAGAATGCCACGAAGAAAGACTGAGACGTCTCTACTTGAAATACAATAAACTGGGCGTAATACAATATCGCAGCAGAATAATTTGTCACATGGCCTTAATGAATATTCAGTGAAGGAAAATGTTCTTAGCCAGGACATGAAGTCGTGCCCAAGGAAGACGGAGGAAGTAGCTGAAGTAATGCCGCGAAATGGTCCCTGAAGCATTTACTGTTATGGAAACAAGGGCATGATTCTACATGAAATACAATAAATTGGGCGTAAAAGAAAATTGCTGCAGTATAATTAGTGTCGCAGGTAGATTGTGCCACTGGTCAGAAAACAACTACTATCCGTTCAACTACTATCACTATGCACTACTAGCAATTCATGATTTGCTGACTAAGACTATGTCACAAGAAACACGTCACCAATTACTCTGCACACTATGAAAGTCAGGATAATCAGAAACAGATGGTGGAAGAATTACTGGTGAAAAGGATCAGGATGCATGATGAACGGTGTGTCATCAACGCATTATGCGTTTCACATATATGTGAGAAAGTACATGAACATTAGAAGGGATTGAAGTGGGCAGATCAATCACACTGAAGAAAAATGCAGAGTGGAATTGCAGATCAGCATTAATCATTTCTATAATGTTGTTCTGAACGCAACTGTAAAAGTAGACAAGCTAAACCTCACAGCACTGAAGATGAAATTTGGATGGGTTATCTGCGGAAAGAACAGCTTTCAGAATCAAACGCATATCTTGCACTGTCAAGTGAATGAAGACTGCGAATGTGATGAATGTGAAATTATGAAGAAGCCTTTTGAAGGCTTTAGAAATGAATGCCATTTATGTGGAAAGAATAAACACCAATGAGAATGACTGAAGTTTTACCGTTTGAAAACACCGGATTAGGTTTTGTATGATGACTATGTATACAGCAACAAAAGAAACGTCTAACTGTATATTTGCTTATTCACTTGTATGGTCAGCCTCGCCATCCGTTTTCACCAATCACCGAGACAGCAGATGTAATGTGAGGATCTGGGCACTAAAGAATTAACGCCTATGGAATTAACCGCATGTCTATAATGGTTATTCCTTAATAGATGGTACATTTTACTGTGATCTGAAGTCGCCTCGAGGAAAGTCAGAGGCCTCATTTCCCCAGATGTTGCAGATTCAGAAAGTTTTTCAAGAAATAGGTTGTTGCAACAACCAACATCAGTTCATCAGTTTATGAATTGCCATTTTCATAACGTTCTTTAATATTTCACTGTTACTCTACGTTGCAAGGTGATATTGTTATTGTTTATCTTCTTTCTTTTACTGAATTCAATAAAATTGCAAAAAATGAACTTGAATTTGCTTGAGTAAAATCAGTATGAACAACCGAAAAAAGCTTTTTTCACTAATTAATTTTACTCCTAACAACATGTTTTTTGGAGCACAGCATGCTATTCCAAAGTGACATTGGGTGGATGCTTACATACATTGCTTTATTCAGTGTTCCTCTCTGTTTAATTCGTATATTAATAAGGTGCACAGAGTGTTTAATATGAACATTCTTTTAAAAGCCTAGTATCGCAAATGACAATGTCACACATTATATTTGAAAATTATCGCTGGAAAAGACGTTACTTTAGACAGTAGATCAATTATTCAGTTTATATATTTAATTTTTCCCATAAATAAGAGAAGATATCATTGTTCAGCTAATGTGAATTTCATTGATTATTTTATAATTAATTTTATAGTGCAATGGTGCTTGTGTTTTATTCGTTTCTGAATTACAATTTTTTGTTTTTTGTCGCATTGGTAAGACGTTATGGGTCACAAGACAACAGTAAGTTAGCGTCGCCTGCATTTCACTAATTTGCAAGGCATGGTATACTGTAGATCAGTTTTTTATGTTCTGTTTTCTGAAATGCGAACTTTTCAACATTTTTTGCGCTTATTTTTTATTTTCCTGGTCTTATTTAACTAATAGTTTTTTTATTTCGACTTATGTTTTTTTTCACTCTCTGTACGCTTTTTGAATTGTTTTGTTTTTGTTTTGCTTTTTTTCTATTTATTTTACTTTATTTTCAGTTTTGTATTAAATGACCTTTTTTTCTTCTGTTTTTTTGTGTTATTTGTTTTTGTTGATGTTATTGGTGTTGATTGTTTTTCATATATTTGTTTGTGTATGATTTTTAGTGAATTCGTATTATTCATTATGCTTTTTGTAATTGTAATTGGAAATTGTGAATTATTTTTTTTTTTTTTGGTGAAATGTTTTCCAGAAAATTTGCTTTTGATGTTTCATCTTTTAGATTATGGTATTTAATACGCATTGTACTGTTGAGGAACATGGTGAATGCATGTGAAGAAAATTGTAAAAATAACTGATTTTTGTTTTCCTTTATCATTTTAAATATTTTTCTTTGTTATGTTGAATTCGTCAGTGCGAAATGATTCATTGTCCATCAAAGGCGGAGAATGTTGTGAAATTGATGCAGAAGTGGAACGCGTTTTGACATTCATTGTTCTTCAAACATGCACCCTTTTGGATGAAAAGGATACAGCTTTGTACGTAAGCATTTGTAATAAATTGATAAGTTTGAATTCAATTTTTCTTGTATTAGCAGACTGTTTTGTTAATTAAATGCGAACTAGATTTATTGTTTATGAAAAAGTTTTCAATTTGCATGCCCCACTTGGTATTGTTATATCTTGTAACAGTGCTTTCTTGTGTAATTGTATTGCGCACAAATTTTTACAATTACAATTTGTTTGTTGTTTTTGCAATATTTATTTGCATGTATACAGTGATGTGATTTTCAAGTATGATTTTATTTATTGTTGAATAATTGAATTATTATTCATGTAGTGCGTTGTAATTTTTAATTACAAATTAACACGCTGATATTGCACATTTATTTGTTGCTCTGCATGCTTATTTCTTTTCAGAATCAGTGAAATGACAGAGAACGGCGACGGACTGAACTCGGGGTCAACTTCTTTGTTGGGTTTTCCGGACGCTGGCTCATCTGTGCCATGTTCAGGCAAGATTTGTGGTTGTATGAATGTATTATTTTCTAATTTAATAAAGCATAAAATTTTCAGAATCTGATTTACGTGTTGAACTGCCTTCGGATGAACTGTCTAGTGTAAATTTGCTTGATCGCAGTGACCATTCCGATTCGAAGTGAGCAGTGTTTTGCATTTTTATCATTTGTTTGTCTGTTTGTTTTTTTTGTTAATTTTTTTGTTTTGTTTTGTTATTTATTAATTAGTATGGCAGTGTTGAAAGAGAGAATTGGTTTGGTACCGCCGGAATGGATTCCGGACGAACAGTGGCGTATATGTATGTCTTGCAGTGCTCGATTTACGTTGATCAAACGGCGTCATCATTGTCGAGCGTGTGGAAGAGTATGGATGATTGTTTTATTTTAATTTGAAGAAAAAAAAATAGACAAATTTTTATTCAATTTGGTCAAATGTTAGCGTGGCTAAGTTGACAGCTATCATTTAGGTTCTTTGTTGTGATTGTTGCCATTTGCGTATGAAACTTCAGTATTTGGAAAACAAGAAGGCCAGAGTGTGTCAGTTGTGTGCTTCATTGCTGGATCAATGTATTTTTGTTTTACTTTGATGCTTTGTGGAAAAATTTTAAAATTTACGTTTAATTTTTTTTTATTTCTTTTGGTACAGCTGTTGAAAGCGACGAACGAGAAGTACACAGGCGTGGGAGAAATGGTACCGTTTAAAAAATATAGGATATTGTTTATCAACTGCAAGGAATGCATGTAAAATGGCTTGTTTGTTGTCCGTTTAGATGATAGTGAACAAGGCAGTGCAAAGCAGATTTCTGCTGACGTTTCACGTGCATCGAGTGTTTTGAAAAAATCAGGTTGAATCATCTTTTGGAAGAGGAGTTGGTTTTATATTAATTAATATTTTTCAGCTTATCCAAAAGCACAAAGCAAGAATGTGACTTTCGAAGACGGCGTTTGTCCAGGCGAAGTGGACAGCAGGCGTGTCAACATGTTTGCGGATTCTTTGTCCACATCGCATACTGTACATCCCAAGAATGACAGTATAATTTGTTTCTGTGTTTATTTATTTATTTATTCATTCTGTAACTGAGTGGCCAGATATTTTTAGAACGGGACAGACGATCTCGTGAAAAAGAGTCACTTATGCCTAACACGGCTGCTTTACCACCGGCTACATTTCAAAAATGTTCATCTGAACTGCAGATGACGTGTAAATTTTTCACTTTTACGAAAAATGAACATTTCTTATATTTTGTGATAATTTTATTTTGAAATTGGTTCATTTTTTTACAGATACAGCAGTTTGCAGAGATGAAGATTTGAAGATATTGTTGAATGAAGACAAAGAAGTTGTTTTTCACATAAAACGAAATTTATGTGTCCATGTCAAGCTTATGCATGGTAATAATTAAATTTCACGATTTATGTAAACGGGATGGGAGGGGGGGGGGGTTCTTTCTTTTGCTCTTGCTTTTATATTCTTTAAAATGAAAGTTGGCAAGTTGAATAAAAGTTTCTTGTGAAATTCATCGAAGCTTCAATTGATGATTTGAATGATTTGTTCATTTTAATAAGTCGCTTGTTTGTTTATAGATTCATCACTTGCCAAGCCTTTCTTTTGGCGTTTTGTCAGCAATGGCTTTTGCAACCTGGGAATATCTGAAAAGGTCTTTTTCCTCGAAAGAACAAGCGACGAATTCCTGCCACCCAGAGACATGTTTCTCTATTATAATCAGCTTTATAATAAATTTTTGGATGGTATTTCTGTTGATCGACTAATTTGTATTTTACAACTGGTGCTCATTTTGAAAATATTTTAGGGGAATTGACCAATGACAGTGCTTGTAGCTTTGTTGACGTTATACCTGGTTGTTTCCCTTTTGGTTTTCTTGGCAACAAAGAGAATGCAGCAGTTTTATTTTTTCGTCCAACCAGGACGGTTTGTTTGTTGGTGTTATTTATTGAAATATTTCATAAATAATTTTTCTCTTCGCTTGATTTTTTTCTGTAGATCATCAACCAACACAAGCTTCCTAAAACGTTTTATCACATTGGACTATTGGTGCACCGATCTGAGATGATTTGGGCGGAAATTTTGCCACTTCGACTGTTGTTGCGTTTGGGCTATAGTGACAGTGGTAATTTTAATTTTCGTTATTTACATTCATTAAACTATATATATATATATATACAATTTTTAAATTAATCAACTTTTGTTCAGTGTATCCGTGGTCAGTTGTTAGCTCACCGATGCGATGTTCTTTCTTCGGTGAAACTGGTCACACAGTGATGAGCTTGTTGAATGTAAGCAGTCGCATTGTTGGACGTATTCAGTTGTAAATTTTAATTGCAATTTTAATTTAATTGCGAACAGGACATGCGCAATTTTACCTACACTATTCCAATGGTGACAAGCTCTATGATCACGGTCGATAAAAAGTTAGTAGTGATTACCATTGCGGAAGATTCTTACCAGCAGGTTTTCTTTTCTTCCTTTAATCTATGTTAGTTGTAATGTAATTTTTACAAATTACCTTTGCGGTTTTAGGTTATCAAAGTGTTGAGCACTTGTAACGAACACGTTGTGGCATGGGCAAGTGATTTTTGCGATCACGCAACTGCACACTTTGTATGCATTCAGGATATCGACAGTGGAACTTACGTGACCAAACGATTTTCCAAAAACCGAAGCAGTAGTCAGGAAGGTGAATCACTGTTGTTGTTGTTGTTGAAATTTTCACGAAAATATTAATTTTTTACGGGATAATTTAATTTGTTGAATAACAATTTTAATTGCATTGTACTGAATTTTAGTTACTGGAAGTACGTTTATTATTTTCAACGCTTCACTCAAATCTGCTTCTTTGGCCGTGAAAAATAGCATCGTTGAAGACGGCGTGATGGTTCAAGTGAGAATGCTATTTTAATTGAAGAATTTAACATTTAACAGAAAAAAAAACAGATACGAAATTATATAGATTTAATTTAACTTGTATAAGTTTTTTTTTCTTTTGAATACGAATAGATCCACCTTGATAATTTGAACGATTTGAGAGAATGTCTTCGCAATAAGAAGGATTACTTTTTGAAAAGTAATGAAGAAGGCGGCTGCTCGTTGGAGATTCGTTGGGACGCACACACCACTGCTAGCAGTAATTTTAGGTAATTGGGGAAACAATTTGATTTGAATTGTTTTGTTTTTTTTTTAATGTTTATCGCTGTGCTCTTTTGTTCAAGCATTGCTAGTCACATCGATGGTTACAATTTGGATCTGAAATATCGCTATCTGTTGCCATTCAGATTTGTCGAAGCTTATCGCGACGGTCAGCTAGTTCGTCTTACGGATGTTTTCACACTCCCTGTAGATGTAAATGAAACATTGCATTCGTAAGTTGTATTTGGTTTTTTTGATTTCTCTTTTCTCATTTTGTTAATTATTTAATAATTAAAAAATTTAATTTCTTATGCTATACAGTGTTAAATGATGAAATTATCTTTTTTTTTTTTAGAGAACCCGAAAGCTTTGCTGCTTCTTGTAGACGAATTGCGTCGGCGACGTGCAAAGCGTTGTTGCAGTTTGCCGAAGATTTGCTCGTGGAAAATTCAAGCGTAGTCAGTTTGCGATTGTTCATGAGCGCCGATGTGGTATTGTGCCTGCGAATCATTGTTACTGTATGTTTTTGTTTTTGTTTTTGTATTGTCGGTTGTATTTGCAGATTGACTACAAGTTCAGCGTGAAGTCGCAGTCTTTGCTTCGGACGATGATGGCCGCATTGGACGACGCCATTGTGTCAGTGTTGCATCTCGAAGCGATCAACTCAATCTCCTCTTGGAAAGCAGAATTTATTTTTCGCGTTATCATAATTTAGCCAGTTGCTGAATTTGTTTGGAATTTTTTTTACCATTTTCTATTTATAGTTTTTTTTAATTAACAATTCTTTTACTCTTTTACTATTGAAAAAAAAAGAAAATTGTCATTATTGTCCAAAACAATGGTAAGCGTATGCAATTGTTCAACGTGTAATGTGCGTATATTTTTTTTTACATTCAGTTCTGTGGAAATATTTTAATAAAAAGTTTTAATAATTGTTTTTGTGAATTATTATTTACTTTATTATTATTATTATTAGAGATAAAAGCAGTTGATGAAGATTTTAAAATGGCTCGCATTTTTTGTATTAAAGTAAAATGTTGAAAAAGTATAATTTTTAAAACGTTTAAAGTTTAAACATTTTCTGATGTTAATTTTTGTTTAAATTGGACTTTAAAGTCAACTGAATGTACAGTGATGAAATGTTGAAGTGAATTCATTGTTTTCCCCAGTCAGGCATTGGTGACGGTAGTGAAGCAGTTCTTCAAAAAAGGAGAAAATTTCTGCTGTTCTTTTTCTTGACATTCTATTCCGCTTTCTTACTGTAGAAAAATGAGTGCAGACGAAGATGAGATTGATCCGAAGAGGACTGTGCGAATTCCGATGAAAAAGTTAAGCACCACGCAGTGTTTAGCTTTGAAGAGGGCGAAAAAGCGCAACGTGCGTCGCACGTTGAAACATTCAGGAAAGTCTGGCAAGGATGATGCTTCAGATGCGATTCCGCAGTTGATGATGATGCGCCACGGCGAGCGTCTTGACTCTTGTCATTTTGATATTCGACAGTGTTTTCCCAAGGGTGTGTACACTCCATTGCAGCTGAATCATCCGTCTTATTTGCAGTTGAGGAACAACGGAGTATTGCCTGACAGCGTCGATGCATGGATAGAAGATACGCCGTTGTCAAATATGGGCAGGGCGGCGGCGTTTTTGATGGGACGTGCTTTAGCCAGGGAAGAGGTGAGTTTGGATTATGTTTTCGCCTCGCCTGCGTATCGCTGCATCGAAACAGCAGATGAAGTGGTGAGAGGTAAGTTCTTGCAGTTGTTGTTGTTTTTTTTTTTTTATTTTGTGAATAACTTTATTCAAATTTAGGCTATGAATCGGAGTATGATTTTTTGCCGGATGTTAAATTGAAAGTTAAAATCGAAGATGGCTTGTTTGAATACGGTTTCGGTAGGCTGAGCCGTGTGCCGCCATTTCTGAGCTTGGCAGCTTTGAAGGAAGAACAATACTCTGTGGACGAAGATTATGTGTAAAAATAAACTGAAATACATTGTTAATTATTAATTCTCGTGAGTAATCAAAAACAAATTTAGACCCTTTTTTCCCAGAGAAAAATTGAGTATCGATGAAACGTATCTGGAATTTGTAAGACGGTCACAAGCAGTAGTAGAGCATTTTGCCAACTTTTCAATTGCGAATAAATGTTGCACGCTGTTGGTCAGTCACGCTCCTTACATGGATTCATTGACTTCACTCTACAAAGGAAAAGAGCCTCGACCACCAAAGGAATGGATACGTTTGGTTCAAAATACGCCGTATCTTTACACGCGGTCATTGAAATGGATCGGTAAAAAATGGGTTTGCTGTCCTCCTCCCGTAACCGGCTGCACATACATTGCACGACAATAGATAATTGTGATAGAATTTTGTAGTTTTTTTTTTTTAATTAACCATTTCAAATTCAAATTTAATTTAATTCATTAATTAAACAATTATTGACTGATTGAAATTCAAATTGTATTAAATAATAAACGATAATAAATATTCCTTGCTTTCTGTGATATCAAACGAATGTCAAAATGATCGCGACGTGAGTTGCTTTGCGATAATTCCTCTCATGTCGCTTCTATGAACCCGATGGTCGGCAGACAGGTTAATTCCTTGACAAGCAGATGACCTGGTGTCCATTGGCTATTTTATTCATTGAAATCATCACTGTCTTTGCAATTTGCCGCAAACACGATTACATGGACAGGGATCCAACTTTATTAGCTCTTCGAGATGAACATTTTTTTTTATTTCGACATGTAGTTTACAAATCTACTGTATTCATAATAAGTTCAAAAAAAATAGGCAGAAATACATTTAATCAACAAAAATAACAATTGTATTTGTTTAATTACAAATTTCAATTCTTTCTTTGTGCATTCTGCATGACAATATATACAGTTGATTAAAATTGTTCGTGATTATTTTTACAGTATTCTCAAATTAATTTATGTTCTGTCATAAATCCTTACTTTTGTATGTTATTCTTTTATTTTATTATACAAGAAATAAATACGTAAATAGTACAAAAGAAAAACATTTGAAACAGTTTGAAATTATGTTCAGAATGTAAATTTTTGATTGAAGAAAAATTTCAATAATCTTTTATTATGATGATCATTTTTATACACTGAATTTATAGGTCAATAATTTAAAAAATTTCATTCAAAACTTTTTCAAATAGTTTTTTTCAATATACCATCAATGTTCGTGTTTTGAATTTTTGAAATGTCGCATATTAAATTATTTGCCAAATATATTTGCATACTGTTTGTTTTCAGTTTACATTGAAATGAGCGCATTCGACAGAAATTCAACAGCGCTTGAAGATTTTTGCTTTGACAATAGCAGTTTTTCAGATGAAATTGATTCCCACTCTGGACAAGTAAGTAAAACATTGATTTTAATTTTATTTCCAAATTGTATAATTTAATTTCTTAATCTGAACTCTTTTCTGTTGCAGATTGTTTTATGCATTTATTTATCAAATCAAAAACTGGGCGCTGCTTATTATGATACTGACAGTTCGAAAATTTTTACGTTGAATGATGTTGCTGAAAGCATGGACGAATTCTCTTCGCTCATTGATGGTGTGATCATCAAATTTTTGATGTAAATGATGCAAATAGATTTGTTGTTGTAGTTTTAAATCAAGTGCGTCCGACTACAATTTTATTCAGTTCAAAAGCTGATGAACGTCTCTGCAAATTGATAAACGATTTTCGTATGTTAATAACTGATTCATTCATTAATATATTTGCAATTTTATCTATTTTTATTCGCAATTTAGAAAACAACAAATGCCAACAAAGTGCTGAAGTGGAGGATGCTGAAAATGAAAACGATTTGATCGTTGTTGCCGCTAGTGAATTTGGTGAATTTGTCCACTTCGTTTGTGCGTTGTTTATTCATTTTTCATAAATTTCTTTCCTACTGTAGAATTATCTCGTTGTAAAAAAACCGTTCAACAGTTCATTTCTTCAGTCAGCTCTGATCACGCCAGCGTGGAAGATAAGATTCGGGCAACTCTTTTTGTTGATATGGAATCTGTCTGCATGGTATGCAAATTTGTTCGTTGTTGTAGTTCATGTGATTGGCGTTTTGCTAATTTTTCATTTTTGAGATTCGTGCTTTGGGAGTGTTGATTAATTACTGTGAAATTGAAAGTGCTTCCACTGATCATTTTGGTCGACCAGTTGCATTTTGTCTGCGATCCTTTGAAGTGTAAAATAATTAATTGTTTTTTTTTAATTTCCTATTCTTTACTGTAATTTATTGTTTTTTTTTAATCAGCTAAGCGATAATAATTTCAGAAACGATATGCTCGTGATGGATGACAATGCTTATGAATCTCTTCAAATTTTCAAAAAACAATTTCATCCATCCGTATACAAAGCCGGGCGTGATGGTTTCAAGGAAGGATTTGGTCTTTTTTGTAAGCATTCTGGATAACTTTAATATTGATCATTAGTTCTTTTTATACTGTAGTTTTTAGCTGTCTGCAATCGTTGTTGTTCTTCTGTCGGTGCTGCGAAATTGCGGTGAACATTGAACCTGTTTTTAAATCTAACATGAACATTTATTAAATGAGAATTTTCTTTCAGTCGATGGTTTCTGAGGCCAACAAGAAATTTGAATAAGCTAAAGCAACGTCTTGATTCAATTGAGATTTTGTCATGCGATTCAAATTTTCATTTCCTTCAAGCTATTCAGAAACCCCTGAAGCAGATTAAATCTGTGACTGTACAATTTTTAATATACACATACATATGTATAAGTGTACATTTTATTTTACTATTTTGTAGGCAATTTTCAATCGTTTGAGGGCAGCTAAAGTGAATCCAAGTGATTGGATCAGTTTATATAAGGTTGACAATCAATTACTAGAAGTTTATTTTCTTTTACAGTTTTTATCTCACTTTTCAATTTAGACTATAAATGCTTGCATTTTTGTAGCAGAATTTTTGAAAAATCGAAAAAATTTAAAAATTATCTTGTCAGAGGTAATTTTCGAAGATAGCTCATAGATCTTGATTCATTGTTTATTGAATAATATTTTTCATGTTCATCAGATGTATGATATCTCGTTAGAAAAGCTCCAGAAAATAAGTTCATTAATAAATGAATTGGTAAGTTTTGTTCAGGTTGATAATTTTTTAATATTTTATGCAAATTTCAGGTAGACTTCAAAACAATGGTGGAAGAACGTCAGTTTGCTGTAAAATCAGGAATCGACAGAACGCTCGATGAAAGTTTGTTTAATTGTTTTTATTCTGCTTGTATGCATGTAAATTTTAGAGAAAGAACTGTTGAAACGACTTCCGGAATTGTTAACAGAAGTAATCAAAGCTGAAATTGAAAATTTGCCTTTTCCAATTGCTGCTTGTACTTGTGTCTACATTCCCACGGTAAGAATATTTATTTATTTGTATTTGAATTTCAATATTTTTTGTTTTAATTTTTAAACAACACGCGGTCATATTTACTGATTATTTTTATTGTTGTTTCAGATTGGATATTTGATTGCAGTGCCTCGCAGTAGTTGTAGCAAAGATGGAGATTATGAAAAACCGGGACTGGAGTTCATGTTCATTACAAATGATCGTGTTCATTATAAAAATGAAACCATGCGACAGTTGGATGCAGAGCTTGGGGATGTGAAATTGGACATCAAAGATTTGGAAAGTTCAATTATGATTTCACTGCAAAATTTCGTTCTCAAACATGCTACTGTCATCCAACATGCTGTTGAATGTGCAGCCACCGTTGATTGGTAAGATTGTACGGTTGTGAAAAAGAAAAAGAATACAAAAAATAGAAAATGAAAATGAAGTTCCTGAAATTATTACTGTAACTGTAGTTTGATTTCAATGGCACTGACAGCTCGGGAATACAACTGGGTACGACCAGAATTGGTGGAAGAAAATGTTATTGACATAAGCGGAAGTCGACATCCCCTTCAAGAGCTTTGTACAGCACCGTTCGTAAACAACTCTGTGAAGAGTGACGAAAATGAATTTGGAAAGATGCACGTTTTGACTGGACCGAATGCATGTGGGAAAAGTGTTTATTTGAAACAGGTGAATTGATTGCTTTTCTCTTATTAAGCACAATGATTACAGAAAATTTCAACAACAACAACACCAACAGCATATATTTTTCAGGTAGGATTGTTGGTATATTTGGCTCATATTGGAAGTTTTGTGCCAGCATCAGCAGCACGCATTGGACTTGTCGATCGAATTTGCACTCGTCTGCATTCAACTGGATCTATAAATGATGGAATGTCAACTTTTGCAGCCGATGTCAAACAAGTGGCTATGGCAACAAAATATGCGACAAAAAAGTCGTTGATTATCATCGATGAATTTGGCAAAGGCACTTTAACGGTAATTATGTTACTTTACGTATTGTATTGTTTGTGTTGAAAATTGCAGCTTACATTTTCAGGATGTTGGTGTAGCGTTGTTGGGTGCTTGTTTGACATATTGGCTTGAAAGAGATAAATGTCCGCATGTATTTGTTAGTACCCACCTTCATCGGTTGTTAAATATTCTACCCGAATCGCCTCTTCTTCATTACAAAGTAAAGCTTTATTAATATGTTTGATGTTTTTGTTATTTATGTTATATATATATATATTCATGTCTGTAGACTATGAAGGTGATGCGTCAAGGCGAAGATGTACTTTTCTTGTACAGTATATGTGATGGTCAAGCCACTGAATCATATGCAGCTTGCGCAGCGTCGAAAGCTGGCTTGCCAGAGCGTGTCTGCAATAGAATTCGTCAAGTACAATTTTATGAGCAAATATGAGAAATATTTTAAAGAATTTTTTGGAAAAGAATAAAAATTGATTTATCAATTGCTTTTTCTTCAGGTATGCCAGAACCAGAAACGAGGATATCAACTGTTTCGACCAGAATCAACCGCTGAAGATATCAAGGAAGAATTCAAACGGTAACACTTATTTTGTATATTTGTTAATCATGTTTTTGTTTTTCATTTAAATAGCGTTTTTTGTTTATATTATTTTCAGAATGAAAAAATTAGTAAGTGCATTTCTGAATTATAATCTGAACGAACATTCTGTAATGGAATTATTAACACTTATTCGGCAATCAAACTGAAAATTTTGTTTGTTTGTTTGTTGTTTTAATTTATTTTTTATTTATTTATTTATTTTGTTAAATTAAATATTGTTTGGTTGTGATGTTGGTAAGTTGCACATTTGAAACCACAAACGAACGTATTCATCTCACCTTTGTACATTTGTACTTGTGTATCAGTTAGTCAGTGGCCACGTGTTTGGATGGAATAATTTATTTATCGTGTAGTCATTGTCATTGAAAAAAAATTTTCTTCTTTTTAATATACTGAGTTTCTGGTCATTATGTAATGGAGAAATATGATAAAAAAGAAAATCAGGAATTTGGTAAAATTTGGATGCTCGAAATGAAACTGAAAATTGTGACAAATCTCGCAACAAAAGATCATTGTAATATTGAAAACAACAGCATCTATATATTTTCGACATTGGTTAGAAAGAGAGAGAGAGAGAGAGAAATGTTTTCGAAATCGAAACACAAAAAGACTAGCATCAGACATGCTAAGCAAATGAGAAGATGTTTGAAACAGCAAATGTGGCTTAATTAATGTCCGCTTTGTTGACGAAACGAATGCGGAACGGAACAGTGGAGAGGAGAGAATTTTAAAAATGCGGCATGGTTTTTGCCGTCTATCAACAAATATTAAAAACAAACAATCTGTGATATGAATGAAATAATAAATAATTGTTGTATACTGCAATGCTGACGGATCATATCCACTACGATGCAGAGTGCACCATTTTTCATAAAGCTTTCGTGGTAATATTATTGTCGTTTGACGAGCATAATGTATTTCCCATTATTATGGAATTAGAGTCAACCAAATTGACATTCTCATTGAATGGAGTGAAATTTGAAAAGAATAAAAAAAGTGTAAATTTAAACAAGCTGAGCTTGGTTTGCTTTACAATGTACAACATCGGATTCAGGAAATTTTATCCATGCAATGGAAGTTATACGAGAGAAGAGAAAAAGAAAAACAACACGCTTGGCGCACTTTTAAAATTTAAAAAGTGGAAGAAAAAAAAATTTTTTTTTTTTGTGAAGCTCTTTTTGTTCTGTAGATCCAGTATGACTGAAGAAAAATGAGAAATAATGCTTCAATCAAGCAGCACCAGTAGCAGCTTGTACAGCACGTTGATATTATTTAGTCGGATCTGGCAATTTCGTTGATTTTGTCGTCGTTGGACGACGTTGAAAGCACTATTCTATGATTGTCTGGTTGAATGTCGTTTGTTAATGATGTTTCTTCAAATGACGCGGCACTGATCTGTGAGTTCAACGTTTCTCCTTCAGGGTCTACAGTATCCGTTTTGTTCATCAATCTTGAAACAAAAATTAATTCAATAAGTAATAAGCAAATAATTTGCTGATCATAAAGTTGTGTGCATAACATAACAACAACACCTACATGCTATCCACGGAAAATAACATCGCCAAGTTTGCTTGTTCGTCGGTTAGTTCCAACTGTTTCTGGGTTAATTTTTGCAGCTCTTTCTGTATAATGTGCAATTCATCCAGATCTTGGGCTTGGTTCACTCTGAGTTTCAGAGTTTCTTGCTCTTGAAGAATGTTCGACAATTCTGTACTGATTTCATCCATTCGACGACGTTTCTTCATTTCAGAAGTGCTGCTTTGAACAAGTAATGTTGTTTTCTCATTTATATATTTATATTTGCTTTTTTTTTAATGTTTGAATAACAATTATGTCACTTGTGCTTACCAGTGATATGGTGATACGCTTCTCAATTCTGAACAAGCATTTTCCGTCTGGCCACCGGGTGAAAGTTGGCTAAAATTCGACGTACACGAAGCTGGCGATTTGTCTCCACTGCTGCTCAACGATTCAGCTGGTGTGGAACGTTTCCTGTTCATATCCATCGTCATCAATTCTGGTTCACTTTCACTACGATGGCTGAACAAGAGAGCAAAATATGGTTTGTTGTGAAATAATTTATTCAAAAACAAAAATTTGCATACGTTGAATTTGTTTTCATGTAATTGTAGCCAGCATCGCGAACCACTTGTCTAGCCAAAGGGAACAATTCATCACGACGTGTCAGTAAAGCTGGTCTGTGCAAGCATATTTGAGCGGCAGCTTCATTCACAGAAACCTAGCATAAATGTTTTGTAAATTTGCTCTTATTATATATATATATATGGATGATAGTAGTGGACTTTTATAGATGGAGAAGAAACATTTTTTTTTGTACATACCTCGTGAAAAGTCAACGGTTTGTCAGCTTTCCGCTTGGCATCGAAACGACCATAAATTGCGGCGTATTTTCTAAATTCGTCCAGACGATTAGGCGCATCTTCGGCCATTTCCATCACGTTAAGTAGATCACGACCGATTTTCTTTTTATTTTGAATCATCTTTGGTTCATATTCTGGTAATGATTTTGCCAACAGAGAAGCACAGTCGGATAGTCGACAAATTTGGCCATCAGTTAAGGTAGGAGAAGCACCGGAATAATTGTAAGAATCCTGCAAGTTGAACAACTAATCCAACAAGCAGAAAATACAAAAGACTCCAAACGAAAACTTGAACGCGTTAGCTTACGTAAGCAAAATCCACACCGTCCGAAAGACTAGGATTCCACATCGATGTTGAACCATTACTTTGAGAATTTAAAAGCACTGACTGGGATTCAGCTGAACAAGGTGCTGTCGCAATCTGTTGACCCGCAATGCCAGTCGATGCTAATATGCTACCTTGCAAAGCCGTGGGCGGCGTATTACCGAATGCAACGGAAACAGTGGCTGCGGCATTTTGCATCAGTTGTGTAACGGTGCACGTGGGTGTGGTCAAAATAGTCCCAGATTTTTGCATCGCAATCAACTGGAACGTTGAAGGATTTGAACCGTATTCCTGATCAAGAAAAAAAAATAACAGAAAAGGTATATACAGATGTATGTGTGTGTGTGTGTGTGTTTGTGTGCAGGTACGTATAACATATAAACATGCTAAGACGATTATTAAAATTACTTGTAAAGATTTTTGAAGGCGTCGAACGTGCAATGGTTTGCTGGCCATGCCAACAAGTGCCATGATTTCTAAAAACTCTTCTTCACCAGCTTCTAACAGTTGTTGCACGTCATCGCCGCCTATAATTAAGAAAATTACTTGCAATAAAGATAAGGTATGCTTTGAAAATGACAGTTATTTTCAAACACTAAGTGCAAATTCAATATATATATATATATAATTTTAAAAAAATGGTTCAAATGTTTTCATTTTCAATAAAATCAACTTTACCTTGACTAATAAAAGTATCGTAATACTGTAGCAAATTGGCCCGTTGCAACACTAAATAAAGTTGCCATTCTGAAGGTGAATTTGGCAGATGGTTTGTAACTGGAGTTGAAGAATTACTCATCTGCTTTTACTCTGAAATAAGTTGAATGAAAACAAGCAAGCCTGAGTGCACTTTAATGTCAATAAGTAAGTAGTATTTTTGTTCACATATTTTTTAAAAGTTAAACTGTTGAGGAGAAACAATGATAATTGTGATGTTAAAATGAATGAAAATTATTTTAAAAAGTACTGATTTACAAATTTATTTGAATTTAAATTCCTCACACAACAATCTTGCAAAGCAACTATTGTCCATCAGACATTTAGCTGTCTTTTATGAGGAAATAAATACAGTCACCATATTATTCCAGTTTTGCAATTATTTTTAACAAGTAAAAAAACTTGGCATTTGAAACGGACAATTTTATTCAATTAGAAAGTATACATTAATTAAGAATATAAACAAATGAGCTTCAAAAATTGTATATTCACACTATAATTTAAAATTATTACAGAAAAAAATGGAAAAATTGTAATGTACATAAAATACGCATTTGTATTACATAACAACTGTATATGTCATCTAATGATAATAATGTCACATACAAATGTACATTAAAATCGTATCCTCCAATTAATAATAATTTAAAAACTGTAAAAATGTTTCAAAATTGTTTAATCAGTGTATAAAATCAACGTTCATATTTATTAAATGGTTAGTTGAGCAATGAATACTTGTTATAAATAAAGTAATCGTCGATGGTATTTTTGAATTTTACAAAAATTTACAGTTTAAACATAGTTGAAGAAAATATTGAATAAATACTTTGAGCAAATACTGTTGAAACAATTTAAATTAATGTGAAAAAAAAAACATAAAATATGTCACAATAAATAATTTTCTCATGAAAATATCAAAGTTTAAATTTCAATGAATGATTGTTAGCATGCAATACTACTTGCTAGTGCTAGAATATGCGCTTTCTGCTGTCAAAGAAGCATTATTGATTGAAAGTTGCAGAAATAATTGACTGCAGCTGTCGTATTGAACAAAATTAAAGAATAAATCAATGTCTTCGAATTGTTATTTTAAAACTTCAAAAAACAAATAAAGGATGACAAATTTTCATAAATAGTATACGATAATTTCAAAAATTAAACTTTCAGTTGTTCAAAAAACAAAAAATCATCAAGATCGTAAACATGAAACGCTACGTAAAATGCATAATGACACAACATAATCTCCAAATTATCATATCCATCACAGATAGTGATAGACGCGCGTAATTTTATCATTTTAAACAGAATTTTCATCTGAAAACTGTAAATTATTATTTAAAAAAATAAAAAATTAACAAATTAATTTTTACTTGTATGCTTGTGGAAAGCGTTTGCATTATTATTTTTTTCACATTAGATCAATTTCCAACAATACACAAGTCAACGGCTGATTTACATTGTAAAATTTCAGGAAACAAAATAATAATCAGTCTCGTTAAAAGAGAACAACTAATTAAATCAGAAGACCTTTGCTCACAATGAGTACAACTGGTTGGAGCTTATAAAAAGGTGAAAACAAAATTTCATCTACAACATCAAATTATGCACATTATGATAGTCGATTTGGAATTGAGAATAGAAAAAATAATATTCAACCAAAGAGCAAAAGAATCGTGTTGGAGGATATTTTGAATGGAAAATTATAACCGCTTCAACATTAGATTTGTTTTGATAAATAGAACATAATTAATTGATTGCAGGGTTATTATTGATTATTGCATCGACAAAAAAAAGTCGACGCATTTTAACGATGTTCGCGTCTGACGTTTTTTTTTCCTTGTACAGCATGCAAAAGCGATCCAAGCTGTAACGTCATTTCTCTGTTTTTTTTTCAAATAAATAAATGTCCAACGACAGATTTGTACTTTAACATATATTGATTGATAGGAATGCATTAAATAATTACTGCTCAACAAAAACATCATTATTCCATCTCGGATCATTGGGAAAAAAAGTCAATTTATTTTGTATTTTTATTTACATTTATGTTTTTTCCACAGACATGTAGTTGATTATGCGTGAGCTGTACATTTGTATATCGATTTCAGTTCAACAACCACGAACAATGGCAAAACCTTAGCCGACACAGCTCGCCGCTAGTGGTGAAAAATTGAAAAAAAAAACAATTTTTTAAATAGAAGAAAAATATGAATAAAATTTTAAAAATACATTTAAATTTTTATTTAATTGTCAGATTTGTTTAAATTTTGAAAAATCATAATATTTATCATACTGTAAGAAAAAAAACAAATTCAGGTATCAAAATAATCGACACGTCTCGGCGATTTTTCACGACGTCTTGGAACTGATGCTAATGATGCGATGTTTGACAGAGTGCAATGTGAGGGAGAATATTGTGCGGAAAACGGGTGCGGCTGCTAAAAAAACAAGCCAACAAAAGAAGCAAACGCGCGTCATTTTCCGCACTGCTGATTCACGTGCTCTCAAATCACAAATACTAATCTGATAGTGAGGTAGTTTTGTTTTTGTTTTTGTTTGAAAGTTCGTTTCCCCTTTTCTTTCTACAGTATTCAAATTTGAGAAGCTCTTTTCAGAGGGAACAAAAAAAAAAGAAAATTAAACCTAAATTTAAAATTTTTCCTGCTTCACAAACAACATCATGTAAATAGCAAATAACAACAACAATATGTTGTTTTTTTTTCTTTATAAATTCATCTATCTTAAATTTCACCAAATGAATTTGAAGAAGAGAAATAAAAAAGCAGAATTTAATTGGCAAAGAGAAGAATTTCGCGCAAATGAATTCCAGCTTGCTTTTTCAGCCTACAATTATTGTGTGTGTGTGCTGTTTTGAAAAGCCAGGGAGAAAGAAAAAATCAGCTGGCCGCTTAACGTGCTCGCAAACACAGACGGCTATGCTGAATGCGTAACCAGTCGGCTTGCCAGTTCTTCCGCTCTAATAACCACGAAAGTAGACAATATAAAAAAATGATCAAGTAAAAAATTACTGAAAAAATGAAAATGAAGAAATACGATTGAACGTCGAAATAACTAAACCAGAAGCGCAGTTTTATCAGTTCTCAGAATGCGTGGGAGTTTTGAAGTGTAAAGAAAAAGCTGAAAATTTTTTATGAAAAAATAAACATATACCCACGCACTGGGTACTGGTGAGGCAAGCAGTGAAACTTGTGGGCGGTGGTGTATTTGGAAAACACGCACACGTAGCTGAAACTTCACTAATAAGTAGTAGTAGTAGTAGTAGTAGTGAAAGTTATATCAAAAAAAAAGATTCAGATATAATTATAGAATTGATAATTTAAAAATGAATAACAGAAAAAGAAAAACAAACGCAACAGCTAATAATTCTGTCAATACCTGGTTGACCAATGGGCATGAGCAGAGACGGACAAAGGACGGCGTTCTCTCAGCATACGGCGCGCAATACTGCCTGCCCCTTCCTCCAGTACTGGCTGCTCTTTCTCACCAGTTCTGCCGTTGACCAAAACCGCAGCAGTGCTGATAAATAATGTTTTTTTCTTTTTAATATCATGTTCGCCCACTGAAAGCGTGCTGCATGTTTGAACCAGTAGCGTGGAAATGTTTTCCACCACACCCCACCCCCTCCCCATCTATATCCCCGAACCCCTCTTGATCTCATTCGTTCAAGGCATTGATTTCGACGACCAGATGCACGAGGAACAATTGCTTCAAACGACGGCTAACTTTTTTGCATATGTTTTTTTTTTCACTTATGCTGAGAAAGATTTAAAAACTTCAATATCTATACTATACTCTGCTTTACTCACCCCTCATACATATACATATACATATACATATATATTCTCTCTCTCTCTCTCCCTCTCTCATTATCTCACACACACACACACATATACGATTTATTTTTTATAACAATACAATCTTTCAAAGGTCATTTTTGGGAATATCGATTTTCCAATAACACTTGGTCGACGTTGAAATAAAACGAACAAAAAGTACTGATTCATTTATGACATTAAACTAAAAATACTAATTTGAAATTTGAATAAAACAAGTCGATCATCAAATTTTCCTTTTATCATCAATAATAAAAATAAAATATTCTTTATCGTTCAATCGATATGTTGAAGACGGCTAAAAAAAACCACCAGTAGACTATGAAGTATGCGTGTAAAAGTAAATTGAATACTTCAGCCCAAATTGGAAACAATAACCCGAGATTTGGAATTCAACACACAATATGCTTATAAAAGATCAAATAGAAAAAAAACGGCCAAAACCAATTCAAATAATATTCAATTTACCTTCATTTATTGAAGCTTAATAATAATTTGGATGCTGAGAGGGAAATGTTGAACAATAAACTGCTGGAACGAAATGTTGAAGTTGATATCTGACCAAAGGAGAATTTTTGTCAATAAATACACTTGACGAAGTTTTTGCCATTTAATGTTGTTAAACGACGCTTGAAAAAGAAATTAAGAAATTTAGATCATAATTAAGTGAAAAATAATAAAATTGAACAAAAAATAAATAAAAGAAAAGAAAAACATCGCGAAATTGCACGCGGAATCCGATCGCTTGTAATCAATACCATTCGGTTAAATCTGCCAATGGTAAACCGCTGCGCGCCAAATTGAGCAGCCGGATCTCGCCAACGTTGTACATCCGGATGGCATGGAAATATGCAAGCCAAGAACAAAAAAGATGAAAAGGCCAAAACAAAACTGAAAAAATTGAGTGGTAACGCTTCAAGCTCTTGGTTGTTTATTTTATTTTTTTCCACCCGTTTGACACATTACGTCACTGTGATAAACATTTGGTAAGGCTTATCCCACGGCGAATGATGCGTTCAATTTGTGCATAGAACGTTCAAACATTTTTTTATGCATCTGATTGAACAACAAATGTTCGATCAAGTTGTATGCAGATTGAGAGAAGGAAAACTCTTTTTGTGTGCTTTGTTTTTTGTGGAAAAATCATACAACTGCTGACTTGATATTCACGTTGTTTTTTGATTGTCAGGTTCATATTTTTCACATATAGTATATTGATCAAATTATGTTAAAAAGTGCAAAAGAGAAAACTATTGAATTTTCACTGAATGTGCAAAAATAAAAAATAAAAAATTATTCGTACACATTCTGATCTGCATTTATTTATGGAATAATGTGAAAATTCTGTAATTGTTTTACTTTGAAATTTAAAGTCAAATTTTCCTACCTGTTTTGTGAACAGATATATGCTATCGTTTGAGGATTGATGATGGGAATTAATTGAATTAAAAAAAGAAAAGAAAGACGCCAACAGATGAGCTACATTCGTCAGAATAGGAGAAATATGAAACGCAAGTTCAGCAGTTTACTTTTCAATTAAACAAATTTTGAAAATTATCTATAAAAAAACAGCTTTTCAAACCAGCAGACGTTCTTTGTTCTCCTTCCATTGACTGGGATGGAAAAAAAGACGAGAAAAAACAACCGAAACCTGGAAAGCTTCGTATGCAAAAACATTCGTCTGTCACATGAACTTCATTCTTCCATTAGTATGATGTGGAAAAAAAATGAAATGAAATAAACCAGTGCTGTGTGCAAAAGCAGAAGCTTTTTCGATTGATGCTGAAAATCAAAATTGCTTCAACAAGCGCGATGCATTGCTGAAAACGCTGAACAAGGTGGACACAAGCACAAGTTGAAACTTTTCCCAAAAAGCATGATGCTTCAAAATAGACAAACATCCAATCTTGTCTTCATGTTTTGTTGTAAATGATTGGAAAATAAGGGAAAATGGTTTTTTTTTTCTCTCCCTCTCTCTTTCTTTTTTTTTTAAAATTCTTCATTATCGATCAGCATTAATTCAATTCTACAACCGTGTCTTAAGAACTTGATTTTCACTTAATTGCCCTGTGAAAAATTTCATTGATAAATTTGAAATGATAATTATTTCAAAATTTCACCAAACTAGTGGAAAATTATACATATTATCAACAATTTTTCAATTAAAAAAATCTCTACCACCAGCAGGATAATTTTTTTTTTAATTGAAATACAATGACTAACTCTTTTCTGTCAACTTTGCCAAAAGTAAAAGTAATTCGCACAAGCAAACCCAGACGCGCTCGTAAAATAGTCTAGACATCTGGTATACTTTGCACTTTTACTTTTCAAGAAAAAGTGACGAGATGTTATTATTTTCTTGTTTGTTTTTTTGTTTTGTTCGCTTTTTTTCCTCAAAAACTGGTCAATACAATTTTTGTGCAGGTTCAAGGGCGGCAATTTTGGCCAAGCCGGTTCGAAGCTGAACATTGTATTTGCCAATTATGAATAGCAGCAAGCTGAAATTCAGCAGCTAACAGCGTTGGAGAAGAGCAAAGTGGTGGGAGAAGGGGCGGGGGTTTGGCGGGAAGAACAATTCGTTCGCTCTTGTGCATACCGTAGACGGACACGCCCGGAACCAACAGTAAACCGGCAACGCCCCTGCTGCTCGACACGGCAGTTTGAAAGCAAAGGCGGTCGGTCATTTTTTGAAAAATAATAGGCACAATTTTTGATGCCGTGAACTGAACGTTCTTGAAGCAAACGAAAAAGTAAACAAAAAAACAAACAAACAAAAAAATAAACAACATTCTTATTTCGGAATGCACTGCCCGGCACGGCCATTTACTTTTTCTGTACATACAGCAACCCAAGCAGGGCTGATTTGATCGACCTGACGCATTATTATACACACAACAACAACAAAAAGAAAATTCTCAATTTTTATGCATCTCCTCTTTCCATTTGTCTCTGCATGCTTGATTGTTGTGTTTGCTATGTTCTAATGCACATGTTGTTGTTGTTGTTTTAAATCTTATGCTCATGTTTGCTTGCAACGCTAGTCTGACGAGAAAATGTTTGGCAAATTTTGAACAAAATTACACGCGAACAAACAAGAAAAACAAAAAAGCCGCGTCGTCATTGTTTGCATGTTTTTCTTTTTTTTTGCGTGTAAAAAATAAAAATTCAAAAAATAATAAATAAATAAATAAATAAAACTAGGGTTGAGTCATCGGTTTTATCGATCGCGGTGCCAGACGTCGCACGGCTTTTTGCTAGGTCAGTTGAGGCCGTAGAACTGACAAAACTCTTACAGTAAGAAATAAAACTACCGTAAGATTGAATGACCAGTCGAACAGACAAAGCCGACAGAAACAAACAAACAAACAAACAATTGTAAATGATAATTAATTATTAATTTCTTCTTGTTATTATTATTTTTTTTTAAATAAATAAAAGCTGAACAAAAAGAAAATTTTTTTTTTCCGGCCACATTGCTACTTGCTTACCGAATATGAATTTGGACTTGTTTGGATGTGAACAAATCGCACGCAAGCAACAATTGTGCAATTGAAGAACTCGTTGTTGTTGTTGTTGTTGTTGTTGTCAATGTTGCAAGAACAAGTGCTATATGCAAGCGGAATAAAAATCCAAATATTCCCCTAGTTCGACCGCCGGTGCTGCTGTGAATCGCGTCGTCGTCGGTCTGTTGTGCACGTCAGGCCGGACAAGATGCGGCCCGACTGGCAAGCCGCGGCTGATGTTAACGCCGACGCATTTGCTTTTTTCTATCACTGCACTTCAACAACAAATAAAAAACAAATTTTTGCATAAAAACAACAACAAAAACAAAAAAACAAGCGCATGCACACGACAACAAAGAGCGAGTGGAAAATTTCAAACGCGGAAATGTGTGGTCAGTATTTCACAATGCTTGTTGCTGCTGCTGCACATACAGTGCGTACACGCAACGGCACAACAACAATGCAAAAAACAACTGCTTGGTATATATATATATTTCCGCGTCCTCGGCTGGTTTTCAATTTTTTTTCAACGTCTGCTACTGTTCTACAACTTCAACACTTCGCTGCTTCTGAAACGAGTTGTCGCATTTTCTTTTTCACCCATTACTTTTATTCTTTATTATTTATTGATCATTTCGTGAAAATTTTGTTCATCAATTTCAAAATTCTTAATTCGGTGTAATTTTTCATTTTCAAACAACTCTTTATTATTCATTTTAGTTTTAATATATCTGTTAATTTGATAATTTCTGGAAAAAAGATAAATGAGTAGAACTTTTCTGAAGAAAAAAAAAACAATTCCAATATTCAAGCGTCAACGGATAAAAGGTTAACAATTATATTATTTTTTTGAATATATATTATCAAATAAATGTGAATAATGAAACAAGCACACTGTAATACTGTAATGTAGTAAAAAAGAAAAGAAAATTTTAATTCAATTGGCCACTGGTTTTCCTCGCTTTCGCTTTTTTCGGATTTTTGGAACGACTCTTCGATTTGCATAACGGACATATAGGCGCATTGCGATGAATCTGCTGCTGGCAACTGGTGCATGTCTGCAACAGGCGACATAAAATTATTCATTGACTGATTGACAATGCAACAAAAACTCACCTTCATTGGAGGAGGTTGCTGTTTCAAAAATGAAGTGGACATGGACAATTCAGCAATGCTGAATGGAAAATTTGAAGTTGTTGGCCTTTGTGAAAAAGATACTTGCTCAGGAATTGAATTTTCAAGTACTGGATTGACACTTTTCGACTGACAGCCCAACAATGGCAAAGATGTTGCATTCCGAGTGCCAACTTCAGGATACCAAAAACGCATCGGTGAATTCTGTTGTTCAAATTGCAACAGTCTGCAAATCATAAAGCTTAAGAAAATGATGAATCATCGAAAAATTCTTCATCACTAACAGTGATATTGTTTCTTCGCTAACAATATTGTCAGGAAGTGGATCTTGATTTATGGACAAACGCAACCGATTGATTTCTTCTTTCAGTGGCAACAGTTCGGCTAAATGTCGACGGGCATCTTCCATAGCTTTCACTTGTTCGTTTTGAGCTTGTTTGATAGCAGTTTCAAGCTTGAAAAAACATTTCATCATGAAAACAAAAGTAACTTCCATAATCAATAGTAAAATGATCATGTCGTAAATCAAAAAACTGTAATCAATATGATGATCAACAGTTATCATGTATTGAGAACAAGAGTAGTACATTAAAATTTCATATTACTTGATTGATGTCGCAATTAATTTGACGCAGTTCTTCAACATGAGCAAGCTTTTCTTGAGTCAGATTTTTCAATTCATTCATATATTCTGTTAGATGTAAAGATTCTGTCTTACAAAATCCCACTTCTTTACTGAACATGCTGAGCACTGCCTCCAGTTTATCGAGTTTGCATCTAAAAAAAATAAATAAAAATATTCAGCCATTCGTTGAAAAATTATAAATCATAACCACCTGTCATAACAAGGTTTCTTTGAAAAAGTATAAATCAGATGAAAATAACTTACTTTATGCTACCAATTTTCTCCAAATCAGCGTACGTTCTTGTTTGAGAAGTCATCTAACACAGCAGCAATAGGAGCAATGAATTGTATAAATATCTAAACAGTAATTTCGTTAATTTTTAAATACACCTAAATTTCTTAAATGTGACACTTTAAATATTCATTCAACACAACAAAAAAATTTGAACAAACGCATTGCCATTTCCGTTGGCCTTGAAAGAAACTTTCTAATACAGTAACATGCTATTCACGAATAAATTGTCAAGCTGCAAATGTAACATATGTAAAATGATTGGAACTGTAAAAAATGAAATTTTTTAATGTAAAATTATCATTAAATATATGTAATCACAAGATATTATAAATTTTATTTTTTATTTGGCAAAACGTATATACAAAGCTGCCAAAAAAAGTTGTGCAAGTGAGTTTTATTAATGTTACGGTGTGATAAATGCAGTGCATGTTTAAAAAAACTCAATTTTTTTAAATCCAAAAGTTTTACTTTTTATTAATTTTTGAAAAAAACTTAAATATTTACTTTTTGTTAATTCAACAGGTTCAAACTTTGTATACATCATTCAATCAAAATTAAAAATAATGCTGTCATAATGTTATAAAAATAAAGTTTTTACTATACTCCATATTTGTTTTTGTTTGTTTTTTATTTTTAATGTAACAGATGTTCTGTTGATTTCAATATTCAAAGCGTTTATTAATTTTTCGCAATAACTTGCTCCGTTTGATTCCAGCCGTCTCACTTTCCTGGTGGCTTACTGTAATAATTTTACTGTAAAGTATTCTTTATAACGATTATTATTTAAAAATATAATTTTTCCAGTCATGGGTAGCTCAGTTAGCAGGAAGAACATGAATGTCGTTCTGCAAGAGCAAGTCTGATGATTTTATACATACTACGAGTGTTTTACACCTAACGAATGTAGTCATTTAAGCTCGCCAAGGATCCAGTGGTGATTTATTCGAAAAGTACATGTCCCGCTTGTATCAAGACCAGACAGTTGCTTAAAGATGAAAAGATACCAGCACGATTTTATGAATTAAATCAAATGACTGCTGGAAACGACATTTTCAAAGCTGTTACTTCGAAAACTGGTTGGAGCACCGTTCCACAAATATTCATATGTGGCAAATTTGTTGGAGGTGATCGTAATTCTACTTTGTCATATAATGTTTTTCACTTTTAGTTTTAACAAACTGTTTTGAGTGGAAATTGTTTATTCATAAAGTAGTAGTTGATTGAAAGTGAAAGTCTTGTCATTTTATTTCCAAAGTATTTTTAATACACTTTAAAGTGTTTGTGTTTTGTAGGTTTTTCAGAGTTGATGGCGTTGCAGTCTGCCGGTTTTCTTTCATTAATGGTCAACGAATGCTATCGCGCTGACTTATATTAATGATCAACTAATCTATTGATTGTAATTTTGATTTATTTTTTTTTCTACTTTATGGCAACTGACAGTTAAATGTGCAACTGGGCAGTTAAGCAACTGCGTTTTGTTATTCATTAGTAAAAAAATTCAGTTTTTGAAAAAAATTTAAATAAAGAAAACGAAATGTATTTTGTTTTTTATTTAATGTTACAAGCCAATCGCAGCTTCTCATCCGCCGTTAATTGCATTTCATTATGTATAATATGTGCAATGTCAAGCAGGCCTGGTTGTTGGTTTTTGTGATATTCTTTTTGAAAGTATAAAACTTGAAAATATTTAATTATTAATTGAGCAACTGTTGAATGAAATTTCAATTTCATTATTTAACAATCATAATTATTTGAAAATTCCCTCTATATTTGTTAGATTCCATTTGATCTTGAGACTATTTCTTCTTACTGTATATATAATTATTTAACAGTGGCAAAAAATATAATTTTTTTTGTACGAAAAGTTTTGTTTTCTTCAAAACATGATGAATATACTATAAATTTCATTTAATACAAGCTGAAACAATGAAAAAGGTAACGTAAAATGTTTGACATAATAGCCATTTTGCATCTATTTTGTTAAATATTTATTCAGTTGTATTATTGTAAAACTTAAATTTCCCAACAGTACACAAACGACATAATGATTCAGACTAAAAGAAATTCTGTAGATGTTCATTTGGTTAGAATGTTTTGAAGATTTTGCTCGGAAGTAGACGACAATTGCAGTAACTATCATAGCTTGATTGAATTGTTTTATAAATAGTTGTTGTTATTTAATCGAACTAATTATTCAACGTTATAAAGTAATAAAGTTTGTTGTATTGTGCTGAGTTTATACAATTAAGGGGAAATTTATTGGATAAATTTGTTTTAACAATCATTTAATATATTTTAATTAATACGGCTGTGATGCTTTGTCGTATAGCGGTGTAATCGAAAATGTTTTTTTTATGATTTCACTATCTTTACAATTTCCTATGCTTATTTTAATTGTTTTTAATATGATGTCGTGTACCTAATATGTGATGTTGATCATAACACTGAGTTTGTAAAAATTATGATTCAGATGAAATAAAACACAATGTAGTTTCTCGTTTGTGAAAGATAATTTTTATTCCTTTTCCCAATTTATAAAAATAAAAATATTCAAAAGCCCATACGGTGAATGATGGTTAATCTAATGCAGGTACTGCGGTACAGTAATATTAAAAACATGAAGTAGATTGAAATTGATGAACGAGTCGATGAATGAATAATTCGATGAAGTTAATCTTGAAGTAATAATATTGCTTTCAAAGTTTCTGGAATATTCGAAAACTTAATCTCGTTGGTTATGCTTTGCCCGTTGTTAGAGTGAAGGATGTGCTTCCTGGCTGCAATTGTGGCCAAACTCTTCAACGATTTGACAGCTTTCACATTTTTGAGACTGTCCATCAAGTAGTCTTTTTGTCTCTTGGTGAGCTGTGCCATTCCCTCCATCCGGAAGAGCGTAGCAAGGCTGTTGAAAATTTCAAGGTGCTTTTCTTTGACTTTCGCACCGGCTTTGATCAGCATAACGCTCAGCTTCAGTTGATGATTTTCCAAACTGTAAGTTAGCGCATCCTTGCCTCGATCGTCTTCGTCATTTACCAGGGGCACGCACCCGTGAATGAGCAGCACTTCAGCCAGACCGGATCTCGGGGCGAATTTGCAGGCGAAATGCAACGGGCAATGTTTCCAGTCGGTGCTGCCGTCGCTCAGCTTAGCCTTCCATTGAAGGAGCAAGTCCACCAATTCGCGGCTCCTTCCTTCAGTGGCGATCATCAGCGCCGTCCGACTGAATACATCCTCCTTGTTTACGTCGGCACCATGTTCGAGTAGTATTTTTGCCATCTGCGGATCTCTTCGTCGGCAGGCAATGAGCAGCGGCGGCTGGATGACACCATACTCGTCCCTGCAGTAGTCATTTGGGTCGGCGCCGTTCTGAAGTAGAACCCTGGCTGCATCCGGTTGACGATACATCACCGCCAACGTCAACGCCATTCGCATGCCTCTGTACCGGTTCGGGATGTGATTTCGATTTAACATATCATTGTACTAAAAATTTGATCAAACAATCGAATAATAATTTGAACATAAACACGAAGCTTCAACATACTTCTGCAATGTAACTATGCCTTGTTGAAGAAGGCATATTGGTGTTCTTGTTCATGTAGAGTTGGAAATTTTGTCCAGAATTTTTTTTGAGAAACAAGTGGAAGAAGTAGAATAAAAAGAAATCGGAAGCTGGCCGATTTCACTTACAATGTATTGTAAAAAGCAAGCAGACAAGTAGGTGGATGTTCGTCCCGCTTGACGATGCTGCTTTGGGTAGCGTTGATTTCCTCAGTTGGTCTTGAAATTGCCACGTCGTCACCCACCACGACCACGCTGCGGGCTAATGGCAGGAGCGTTTATATGAACAACGCCTGCAACGGAGCAACACTAGAAATTCAACAACGGCTGCGGATCAACAGCCCAGGCGTTCAGGTTTTAGTTGACCAATGAGCAACGGGGGCGCTGCTGCTAGCCAGTCGCAAAGCTAGTTAGCCAAGTAGCTTTTCTCCTTATTTCGTCAATTTCGAAATTTTCACCTCGTCCACTGCTGTTGAAACGACACTGCGCACCCTGGCGGTGATTTTCATTGGTCAATGCGAAAAGCGAAAACATTTTATCCAAGTCCAATGATAATAATAATAATAATAATAATAATTTCTTTTAATAATTTTCATTTTCTTTTTTCTCATTTGAAGTGATTAATTTTTGAAAAGATTTTTATTTTTATTATTATTTTTTTGCTCTTCTTCTGCAGACAGTTCAACTTGAATGCAATAACCGTAATCACAACAGTATAACTTGATTATTAATTTTAATTTGAAAAAAAAATACTGTAAATTCAAATGAAAAAAATCACCTTAATTACCGAAAAATGAATTCACGTTCGCATTTGTGCTTTGATGGTTTGTCGTTGAACAAGCAGTTATTAGTTCAGTTGAAAATTTGTGCCGCACATCTAATGGGACGACACCGCATCTTGAACACCAAAGCGTTGTTCATCTTCACTTTTCAATTCTTCGTCCAAACATGAAAATGTCCTGATTTGTTGAATGACCATTCAGGTCGTGCAGTGGGCAATAGACAGTTTCAGCTAGCACTGCAACATGCGATGCTATTGCTTGCTCCAAATTCAGCTTTTGCACGGTGTGTTTGTTGCGCTGTTGTCCTGATTTGACCAATTTGACCACATTGAAATCCTTTTCCGCAATTTTCATCCACCATTTTTCACCACCATCATTATTATTATTAATAATAATATTTTCTTTTTTACTAAGTGATACAGTCGGCCCTCAACATTCACGATATGTGCGTTCCAGCGGAACCGTGATTGTCGAATTTCTGCGAATACTTGCTGCTTCTATTCATACATCCCCTCCGCCCTCGATGCCTTATAATCCTACACAATTGCCTGAAAGTTGCAAAGGATATCACGGACCGTCTACTGATTTGCATGTTAGATATTTATCCCCTATTCATTTTTTTATTCATTTGATTGAGTGTATAATAGTCAAAATCATCGATGTGTTCTTGCATGCAAGCTTGCCAGAAGTGGATGAACTGCCTGGTGCATCTTTTTTAAAAAACATTGTGACTATAGTAGCTTCATGCATTACATATTTACTAAAATTTTGCGTTGTTCTCATGCTGTTTTGGACTGTGCTAGCATGAAAGCGGAAGTCTGGACATTTCCAGACATGTCCGGACCGGTTGGCCAGTCTGGAGCAAGCATCTGGAATCGCGGAACCGGTGCTGCCATAGACCAACTTCCCGTTCCCAGCGCCTCCTTCATGTGCAATTTAATGTCTTTATTTTTCATCTTAGCATTAGTAGCGGCTATTTAGCTTCTCAGTTTGGTTAAGTTGTTATTACTACTGTTATGGTGTGGAACCTCATAAGCGGAAACAACCTTGCACTGAACCTGCAGATCCACAGCATACATACGCACTAGGGTCTAAAAGTAGGTTTTATCTTTTTGGCGGTTTTGAAATCTGCGAATGTTGAGGGCCGACTGTATAAGCATTTGTTGTTTAGAGAATAGATTGGTTATTTTGTTTTCCAAAAGATCATTTCCACAACGGTAATAATTTTGTAACGGTGACAATTTATTTCTCTTCTCTAAAGGCGTAGTATAGGTAACAGTCGATGTCCAGTGACGTGTATATAATCATTTTTTATTTTTATTATGGTTTTGTGTTCGTTTAATCTGTTGTCGATTCAAATTGTTGATAAGCTATTTATTTTTCTTGGCGTACATGTGTAGACGCTTTGAAAGAAGCTTCAAATGCAAATTTATAAAAAAAAATTTTCCTCTGCTTATTGTATGCTTGGTGAAGACGAGAATGTGAATGTGAAAATGATTTTATTTTGTTTAAAATATTTTAAATGGCATTAATTAATTGCATTGAATTATTTTGGTTCAAATTTAAAATCAAAAAGCATGCGAAACTCTCTGTAAGTGGAAATAATAATAATATATATATCTACTGTTGTGAATAGTAATTGGTGTGTGTTGGCAAATTTTAATGTAAATCAATAATTCTGAAAATAATATTGAACGTCTATTTTTGATTAAATTATTTCTATCAAGCACATCTCAAATTACACTTTGTGCATGTATTTGTGTGTTCATTTATTCATGTATTTTTAATTGTTGAGTGTTATATTTAATGAAATAATATTGTCGTTAACATGTGTATGCATGTCGTGATATTGATTTTTTTTCTACAGCTGATTTGTACGGAATATTTCATTATCAATTATTCTGCCGTTTTGATGAAGAAGCGCAACGCTTGTTGTCTTGATCACCATGGCAACTGTTTTCAGTAGCTGAATATTCGCCATTCGAGGTTTGCGTTTTTATTCTCTTGTTCTCACTTATATTAGCTTTAATTTGAAATATATATATATTTTTTAATTCATTTTTTCTCAATTTTCTGTGCATACATTTTGGTATAATTTCAACTTGTTCAGGTACATTTCTTATTGTAATATTTAATAATTTGCTCGTCAAGTATTAATTATTTTGTTGTTGTTTTTTCTCTTTTCTCTCAATGTTCTCTTTCAAATCAAAAATAACCATTTAATTATGATATATTAATTTTTTATTTGTTAGAAAATTATTTGTTATATAATATTTTTATTTGTTAAACCTTAGCAGTAATTAACGAACGGCGGCGACAAGTGGCTTGTTTGAGATTATAAGATTTCTTTTTGAACTTTTTTGATTGTATATATAAATATGCATTTTTTTCAAAAATGTTCAATGTTCACTTTAATTTTATTCGTTGAGAAAACTTTTTTTTAAAAAAAAAGAAGTATGATTGAACTCTCTCACACGCAGAGGTGTATAATTGTTATTTGTATTAATTTTTAAGAGGTGAAAAATGAACGAAAAATTTTTTTAAAAATTGAAAATTAACAATGGTCCAAACGTCGGTGGAATCATCTGAATCAACTTTTGAATCTGAAGATTTGAACAGTGAAGAAGTGAAAAATGGGAACGTGGTTTCGTCGTTGAATTTGGCCAACTGTCCAATTGCTGAGAGGGTAATAAGAAAATCACCAGAGTCATAATTTAAATAATTTTGTATTGTTGTTGTAATAAATAAAAAAATTGTTTTGTTTTTTTTATTCTTAGAATGCTTTGAAAGTTGCTATTCGAAATGCTTTTCTGTCGAAGTTGGCTTCTGAATCGCAAACATCCAACAGCGGTAGGCGGATATTTTCTAGGTGGTGTGATTCTCAGGTGGCGAAATATTTGAAATGCCATGGTTACGCATGCACCTTATCCACGTTCGTGTCTGAAAGCCACCAGCTTGATGAATCGGTAAGTTCTTGTGAGAAAATTGAATTGCATAATTCATTTCCATCTTCTTCTATTTTCCTCCATTGGTTGCTTTCAACCAGCGGCTGCACGATGTCCAACTCAAGTCGGATATTTCCAGCAGTTCTGCATTGCTGTCGTTGTGGGAAAGCATTGAAATGAAATACAACGAAAAGTTTACACGAGAAGTTTGTCTCATTTGCTCAAAATTATCTATCAATTATCATAATGCTTGTGTATTGTTTTGTGAATTTTGTGTTCAGGTTTGCAATATGCAATCGAAAATGGAAAATGAACTACAACTTCTTGAGCAGACAATGACGAAACGTTTGAATGAAGAAATTGCAAACGTGAATTAATTGATTCGATAAAATTTTGTTTTTTATAGTTTGATAAAAATTTTACATCTTTCTTATTTTAATATTGTTTTAGTTAAAACGTGAATATGATACGAAAGAAAAATCTCTGATCAACGAGTACAAAGCGTTGAAGATTGACGTTGCTAATGAAAAATTGGTGAGTGATGAGTGCAATCATTTTTTTCATACTTTTGTAATTTACTTCAAAAATTATTAGTTTCATTTTTCTACTGTCCAACAAAAGAATACAATTAATAATAATGCAATTTGAATAGGCAATTGAAAATGAGCAACGAATTGTTGAAGAGAAGTTGACTGAAAAAGCTGAATCACTGAAAGAGCAAGAGGATGAGTTGGTTTCTCTAGCGGAAGAAGTGAAGACGTAAGTGAATTTATTATATTCTTTGCTATTTTTCTTTTCAAATTTATCTAATGTTGCTTTTGAGCTTTGTTTGTGCAATTTTCCTTGTTTTGTATATTTTTTCAGATTATTAAAAATAAATTGTAATGAAAATATGATTATATGTATATGTTTTTAATTAAGATGGCTTTGTCGTGAGGAAGAGAGAATTAATCAAAGAAAGCGAGATCTTTTCAAGCAAGAATCGATGATCAAATTTAAGGAAGAGGAATTTATTAAAAATTATGATCAAATTGTTCAAACCATCCGAACGGAGGAACAACAGCAAGTTGACAGTTGTTACCAAAGAATGCGTGCAAAAGAGAAAAAATTTCAACGTAAAATTTAATAGCTGCTTGTTGTTGTTGATGATGTTGTTGTCGTTGAGGATTTTTTTTTTCTTGAACACTTAACTATTGCAGAGCTCATCAAGCTTTTCTTAAGCTCAGAAGAAGGACGCGATCAAGCTTTAAATTGGGTGACGTCAGAACGGAATGATCGTATTTCATCACTGCAGGTGAACAGACACGTCGATTTTTGTTTAAATAATATTTATATTAATTTCTTATTATTATTATTTCAAATTCATAACTATCTGCAGTATGTTTGCAATTGTACATTTGTTGCTTGTTCTTCTTTTTTGCTAGAAAATTGTGGAGAAGCTCAGAGAACGCTTGCAGAAGTTTCAAAAGGAAAATAAACGCCTAAATCGACAGTTGCAAGCCAATTCTGATTACGATATTTTACAAGAAGAGAACAAGAGAATGACCGCCGAAATTGACCAACTACAAGCCAATTGGTTGACAGAGAAGAAAAATTTGTTGAGACAAAATTACGGTATATTTATTGTAATTTGCTAATGGCTTTTTTTGATGATGAATTTTTCTAAAATTTAGAATTGTCAAAAAAGCTTAAAATTTTCGAAATGAATAATTTAAAACGAAACGATTCAACTGATTCAGGTGCAGAGTCGAGAAAAACTGAAGACAATACGAGCAGCACTTTGTCAAATGGAATTTCTCCATCAAAAGTACAAATTGAATTCATTTTATTTATTTAAATTAATTTTTTATTACATTTTAAAGAATCCGTTGCATAATTCAACGTGGAAAGTGGATTCAAAATTCGACAATTTGAATCACTCTTTTTTACGCATAGCAAAAGATCTTGATTCAAGGTAGAGGGGTTTTCTCGTTTTTTTTGAAACATGGAAAGAGCAGAATAAATTTTATTCATTAAATTTTACAGTTTTATTGCATAATTTTAAGGTGTAATTTGCGAAGCGAGACTTTGTTCCATAATTCATACAAAAATGCCAATCAGAGCGATGATGAAAGCAGTGTCAATTTTGCTGTGGCTAATAAAACAGATTTATGCGAACCATTGGACCTTGCAGAGGTGATCGATTTGAAAATCATGGTAATAACTGTTATATTTTAGTGCAAGTTTGCTTCTATTTATTTATTTATTTATTTTCTTGTGTAAATATGTTATTTTCACTGAATTAAGACAGTTCTTTGAATTAAGCATGTAAATTTTTCCACATTGATTTTTAAATATTATTCAAAGTCTTGAAGCGCACATGCAAGTCTTAAGCATTGATAAAGGAATGTAATGTGGTGAAATTGGATTTCAAATAAATATGCATCGTATGTGCTAATGCTTGCATTAGTTTATACACACTAGCAGAGGCAGTTGGAGCAAATGCAAGAGATAAGGTTACTGTTTGTATATTTTCTTCATCAGCTGAGCAATTTTACGTTTTGTTTTTAATGAAAAGAAAAAAGCATATTTTATTTAAAAATTAATAGAATGCTAAACGGCGTTGTTTTTTGATTTTTCAATATTAGTTCCTGTGGTTCACATTTTATTGTGTGAAATTTAGTTCGTGCATATTTTTCAAATTAATCATACGAAATTCAGTGAAAAATATTTGGTCTCAAATTTTGTCTTTTTTCCTCTGTTTTTAGAAGCTTGATCGGGCAGTTGCTTCGTATCAGGAAGATTATTTTACTAAGAATACAAAGAAAATGTTGAACAGTATTGATAGTATCCTTCGTAATATAGAAGCTTTGCAGCGGAACACTAGCTTGAATCTTTCTGCTGTGCAATCAGCAGAAATAGATCAGAAGAGAAGTGCAATAATTTCAGCCGGTGGAATAGCTAAGAACAAAATTGGCGATGGTGATGATGATGATGATGATGATGATCAAGCTGGACAAGAGCATTTTAGTCAAATTCAAACTTCAAAAGAAGGCAAAATGGAAAATACTTTAAATGAAGAAATTATGATAAATGGCAGTTCAAAATTGATCAAAATGGACGACAACTGGGAAAGTCGTCTGCTGTCGAAAAATGCTTCTCAAGTAAGTACATCTTTGTCTATTAAGTTTTAATTTTTTTTTTTTTTAATTGCTTCAAACTGAATTTATCCAATTATTTCGAAACTGTTGTTCTTTTCAATAAGTTTAATTCACATTACAATTGCTAATGGTAGATTTTTTTTTGCTTATTATTTATTACAGTCAAGGATATTGTTGGGTAAAATGTTTGTTTGTATTTTTCTGTTTTCCACAGCAGGAACGACGTAACGATATTCAATCATCAGAAAATGTTGCTGCTGTGGAAAAGAGTGATGAAAATGAAATTCAAAATGATCATCAGCTTGATGAATTGTCAAAAAATGACGCTCTTATCGATCCAATAATGACCAAATATTTGCAGATGATAAAGAACAAGCGTAGAACAGAAGCAGTATTTTTTATTATTATTTCCGTTGCTTTCTTCTTTTCAATTTTGCAAAATAATGCAATGTAATAATTTTTAGGAAGAGGACAGTCCAAAAGTATATCCTGTCTTGGAAAATGATTCTACAGATTTGCCAACCAATCTGCAATTTTCCGTTTGGTCTGATTGAACGGTTTACTAAAAATAAAGTGAAGTTTTTTGAACGGAGAAAAATGTTTTTTTGCAATTACTGTTGTAAGTTTTTTTTTGTATTATATTTTTGAATTAATGAGATAATTGTTATCTGTAAAATATTCAATATTTCAGGTGAAAATGCTAATTTTGTATTTAATTATTTTTGAAAATTTTACTTCATGTTAGAAAATTGGTTTTCGTTTTCTTGTTCTTTCTTTATCCGTACTTCAACGCATATACATGCATTTATGCTGGAAAATCAAGATAAAGATTGCTTGAGTAAGTCATACTTACATTTAAATTATTACAAATTTATTAGTATTACTTTTTTTTATTATGATAATACTTTTGTTTTGAAAATTACTTAAGGCAAGGAGAGAGAGAGAGAGAGAGATGGAGAAGGGGAGCTTATTTAAAACGAATGCAAATTTGTATATGCACACGGCCCTCAACATTAG
>JYDO01000015.1:0-49599 GCA_001447755.1 Trichinella papuae | reverse complement strand
GGAGGCTAAATAACCGCTACTAATGCTAAGTTGAAAAGATAAAATCATTAGGGTGAAGGGAAAGGAGGCGCTGCGAACGGGAAGTTGGTCTACGGCAGCACCGGTTCCGCGATTCCAGACGCTTGATCCAGACTGATCAACTAGTCCGGACATCTCCAGAATTCCGCTTTTGAAGCTAGCATAGTCCAAAATAGCGTGAGAACAACGCAAAATTTGAGTAAACACGTAATGCCTGAAGCTACTACTATAGTCACATTATTTTTTCGATAGCAATGTTTTTGAAAAAAGATGCGATGAAACGATAAAACAATTAATCGAATGAATAAAAATATTAATACGGGATAAATTAGTAGACGGTTCGTGATATCCCTTGCAGCTTTCAGGCAATTGTGTAGGATTATAAGGCATCGGCAGGTTGTATGAACAGAAGAGACAAGTATTCGCGGAAATTTGACATTTACGGTTCTGCACATACCGCGAATGTTGAGGGCCAACTGTACTTTATGACAAAAACCATTTTAAGATTATATTGTTATACTGTAATGAAAGAAGCATGATGTATTATGACTATTATGATTAGATCTACAGGTGTACTATAATTAGTGTAATTAATTTTGTAATTAGGTCTATAAATATTTGATTTAATTTGTTTTTCTCAATCAGAAAAACGTTTTCTGCCCTGAAAGCATGTGTTTCTTTGTTTTTCTTTATTTATTGCGCTATTGTCATATTTTATTTGTCAGATTTTATTATATTCATCAAGTGATACTTGAATTTGTAACAACTGTAATGATTGTTTGTATTTGACGTTTTACTTTTGAAATTTTTAAGAATCTATTTATTTGTAAAAGAGCTGCAGTTGTTAATTATTTTGTTTTTCGTTTTGAACCGCTTATTCAATAGTAAGGGGGCAGATTGAACTGTTTGACGACAGTTTGAAAAATTCTTCTTTCTTATGCCCTTGACAGTTTTACGTACTTAAATTCTTTCGCCCTTGAGAATTGCGTTACATTTTACATGTGGGCGATATTTTGGCAGGTTAATGCCGCCTGAAGCCACTAATATAGTAATAAATAAATAAACCTTTGAATTTATTTATTTGTTTTGTGGATAAAAATTGCACTGCTGCTATCAGCGACAGATTGCAGTGCAGTGGAGAAACGAACAATGCAAAAGAAAGAGCTTTTTTGCTCTTGACCTGCAGTATGGAATTAGGTCTTTCTATCTTTTTCATTGATAGCAATTGTTCATAAAGAAGAAGAAAATTGTAAAACAAAACCAATCAAGCACTGCGGTATAATTACAGTAAGCTATTACTGAATGAATGTCCTACTCTGAGGTGAACTTTGTCTGTCAAGTATGTCTCTTTTATATTCTCATTCACTCATGTCACTCTGTGTCCCCCTCTCTCTCTCTCTCTCTCTCTCTCTTCTCTACTCTGGTTAGGTTAGGTCATGTAATTGTCCTGAAATTTATATATATATATATATATATTTGGAATGAAGTTATCTGTACATTATTCTGTATAACTTTCCAGTTTGTGTTATCTTGCTTGTCAGTGGTTAAGTGTTGATTACGCCTTGTGTTGTATATACAGATTGTGTTGATCGTCGGTTTTCATAATTTACAGGTGACGAAAAATAAATATTTTCAAAATTTATTTTAAACAAATTAATTACACAGAATGGATATAAATATAAAGAATTTGTTCAACAGAGTGGACAACCGTTGAAACCGCCTCCGGGAAAAGTGTTGGTCTTGTTTTACCATTTTGCTTGTTGCTGATGCTGATTTTGCTTTCGCTGCGTTGTTTGTTTAAAGCAACAACGGCCGACTAAAGTTCATAAGTTGGTTGTTTAATGATGAGAGCATTCTAAACGCACTCACTTTTCATCATTGTATATTTGAAAAGTAAATTTAATTCTTTATTTTTCAACATTTTAAAATAAATGTGCTTTTCAAAATTTTTAATCATTATAGTTTAACTTTATTGAACATTTCGATGGTGATAAATGGTGACTGGTAGAGAGCTGTTTGTTGGCATTGAAGAAATTTATTTGGTCGATTTTTTTTTTTTTAATTCTAAAAATTTGTTCATTCATACTAATTTATTGAACAAAGTTGTCGAATGGTACTGAACAATTGCATCAATGCAAAATTTATTTGCTTATTTATTCAAAAATTATTCCAATTGTGCACTGTTGAACGTGTTTGTCTATGCAAATCAATCATTTTCTAGCAAAATTGGAAATGCTGAAAATGCTAGATCAACGCTTGACGTATTGAACGACTAATAGTAGAACACATGTTGCTATTGAAAAAGCATATTTCTCTTATTTTTATATTTCAGCTTCTTTTCTCTTGCCGTCCTCCTACATCTCTTTCACTTGCTCTCTCAAGCTTTCCCTCTCTCCCCCCCCCCCTCACGCTATATTTTGTCGTTTATTCTGATTGACGAGTGTCTGAGTTTCAGTTGAATCAATTTTTCGTCTAGCCGTCCACATGGTTAACATGACGTCATTAACGTTGCATCTTTGCATCATCTTTTGATTATTAGATTGTCGAACTTGCTCGCTCTGCAAGCTGCATACTGTATATATTGCACATGTGCGCTTGTGTCAGCGTATGTTCGTGTACGGCGTCGTTTGTTCAGTCTGCCCAGACTAGCTAAACGTGTTGTTACTCGTGCATTTTTGATTGATCAGTCTGATTTTAGCGGGTTTACACATTCATTTTATAATCAGTAGTACTTTATAATTTACTCACATACATCTATGCATGTGCGTTGATTTCCATCTGTACATGTATTATAATGTAATATGTGAATGGTTGATTTCATTCATTGATTGGTTATTATTATTTTTTTTTTCATTTGAACTAGATCTATTCGATGGTTGAATTTTAATGAGAAAATTTTTCATCAGTTTCACCTTCCATCTCCCCTTCTTCTGTCTCAAACGACAAACAATTACCATTTATGATTAGCTAATGATTATATTGCATGCATTTTTACGATTCACATGAATTTACACGACATGCATATTCAATACTTTATATTATTGCGCGTTATATTTTGATCTCTAGTATGTACAAATTTGCGTGATTCTTTTTATTTTTTTTTTGGATTTTGAAAAAGTAAATAATAATTATTCTTTTTTTTAAAAAATTTTTCAGTTCACTTTGAAGTGAGAAGAAGCGAAAGAAAAAAGATCACTAATGTCTGCTGTACAATCTTCCAAAGTAACATCAGATTCATCACGTCCTCCAACAAGCAATGGCGAGACGAGTTTGTGTTCGAGTGTTGGCCGGATGCAGCTGTTCGATTTGCTCTTGCAAGCTATTCATGCAGGCGACAGATCTTGGCCGTTGCCGGATGCGAACACATTTGCCGACGTTCTTGGCGTTTCGCCAGCTTATCGACAGAAAGAGTATGTTTTTTGCATTTATTATTATTTTTTTTTTTTTGCCTTTGATGATGAATTATCTCATCTCAATCTATATGCAGACATATGAACCGTTGCCAGAGGGGTAGAGAGAGAGAGAGAAAGGGGGAGGGAGTTCAATGAGAGAGGCAGCAATGAATGAAAATTTTTGAAATTCCACAATGAATCAACTTAGTGATTCATGTCTGCTTTGTTCATTCACCAGTTTTATTCACATGTGTGGGTTGCGTAAAATCTTTTCTATTTTCACCTACGCGTTCAATTAGAAATATTTGATTGTTATGTGAACTGTTGCTTTTAATTATTTGAACAAAAGAGAAATGAAAATTGAATAGCTTTTCTCCTCGATTCGGCAAAAATCATCATTTAGCAAGTTATTGTCATTTTTGCAATTCAAACTTGATCAGACAAAATTAAAAAAAAAAGTTAATAATTATATAATGATATTTTGATTTGATTTTAATTTTGCATTATTCATTATTTTATGATTTTAATTAATCATCTTGATAATTGACGACTATTGCTAATAATAAAAACGGTTACCAACAATGAACTTGAGCACAAACACTATGTGTTGTGTTCATTGTTTTTCTTTAACAGAAAAAAATGTTTTTTACATTATTTATCAAACGTATGCAAAAGTTAACAGTAGGTTGTTATAAAGCATGATTCAATGCAATTGGCATGTATTGTTGTAATGTTCTTCTCTGCTGACACTATCTTTCGCTTTTATCAGTTGTTTATCATGATGAGATAAGAAAACACCGACAAACACGCACTTTATTATTATTATCATTTTTTTTAAATATATATTTTTATTTTTATTCCATTCTCATTCATCAATATTTCGTATATAGTTGCTTTAGGTGAATATTGTCAATATGATGATGAAATCACTCTCTCAAAAGTGTCACTTATTTAGATTTATTCTTTGACACGATCATTTAATGTGAAGAATTTGACGAAAAATTGAAAAAAAAATGCATTCAACTAATTATCTAAGCAGCACAATTTATTATTTTTATAATTTCACTTTAAATTTTAAAAGTATTCTTTTTAAAAGGGTACGTTAATTTTCAAAAAAAAAAATTATTTTCATGAAATTGATGAATTATTATGCAATTTATTTTCTCCATTACCAGTTTGTGATAAATATCTTCGCCTATTCTTCTTCTTCTTCTTCTTTGTCTGCTTTTGCTGCTTCACCTGCCTTTATTTATCGACTGAATTCAATGTGAAGAATTAAATTAGCAAAAATCATTATTATTTTGAAGGTTGATCAAATTTTTATATTTCTGTTTATTTTTTCAGTCTGCAATCTTATGTTTTTTTTTTAATTCACAATTTTGCTTCGTCACTTCATCTTCAGCTTTTTTTCTCGTGTTTCGCGTGTGACAAATCGTAATCGCTTGCGTTCCAAAGCAAACATTTCAATTTTAAACGCATCAATGTAATATTTATTTATTTTAATTTCATTGCATTTTTTAATGTTTTCTATAAAAAAAAAAGAAATTGACTAAGCAAATGCTTGTATTTTTTGATTGCTTTCATTGAATAACGTATTCGTCATGCTTGTACGTTTCCATTTTTGCATCCAGATGTGTAGCACGTCATTGTTCTTTTTATTTTTCATTTGACGACAGCTTGATTACGTTTGTCGTTATTTTTAATATTTTTTTCAAATTACATTTTGAATTTTTTTTTTGTTCATTATTTTTACCCTCTTTGTTGTTGTTGGTACACGTCAGCTTTTTTGCTTTTTTCATCAAATCATCAAAATCAGTCCCAATTTTTAAAATGTACTCTACTCATCTTGTTGATATTGTTATTGATAATTGATTTATTGCAATGGTTGATTGTTTTGTATTTTTTTAAATTAATATTTATTCGATCGTGTTCGACTAAGGAGTACTGTAACAATCAAGAACTATTATTTGTAACGAGCTATTTGAAAATTGATTTTTTAACTATTATTTTATAAAACAATATATTTGTCAATAATTTTTTCCTCTTTTTATTAATTTGAAATAAATATGTTTTTAATATGAAAAAATCTATTTTCACGTGTTTTTTTTGTAATAATTCATCAAGCACGTGTATTTAGCATGTTTTTTATGATAAAAATAAATTATTGTTCTTTTTTTTGACGTGGTGATGCAGGGCTGTTTTGTTTTTTGCATTGTTTGTTGATTTGCAGTTGAGATGAAATTTACAAGGAGGATTGCAAATTATGTGGAAGCCTTGCAAATTGTTGAAATGAACAAAACGACGTTTGAAATTGTATGTAAATTTTGTATGTTTATATGTTGTTTGTGAGGATTTGATTGGTGATTTTTTATCAGGGGATTTTTCTTTGTCTTTTATTAGCAGTCGATCGTTTTTATGATGCTTTTATTTTGTTGTTGATATTATTTGTTGTATTTTAAGTTGAACAATTACAGTTTCATACTTGTTTTTCAATTATGAGTAAGAACTTTGCTAAAATGTGGTGAACTGTTTTATTTTTGATGATTCACTTTGTCTCTTATTTGCTCTGCAAACGACGTGCTGGTAAATATTCTTCAACAGAAGTGCTCTTTTATGATATGAAGATCAGATTCATTATTTGTAATGTTTTGTATTCAACATATGAAAGAAATAATAATTCATGGTTTTTGCATTGATGATAACAAATTATGATGATGTTGGTTTTTTTTCCTGAAACAGGGCGAAACGTTGGTCGTCTGCGCTGCAGCTTTACCGGCAAATGTCTGGTCAAGATCTTGGAGAATTGAAAGAAGCCAACGTACAAGCGACTGCTAAGTCACTAAACGCTAATGCAGCTATGCAAAATGCGGCAGCCGCTTCCAAGTGTGCTGATAACAACAGTAGCAGTAGCAACAATGGTGCATCATTGTCAGCTGGCTGCAATAATTTGTTTCCATTAGTGAAAAGCAGCTCTTCATATGCGAGTCTTTTATGGTAGATGTTGGCTTTTTTTTACAAAAAGAAATCGATTTTCTTATTCAAGTAAATTTCATTTAGCAGTGATGCATTGTCCAAGCGTTCATCTCCACGCAGTAGAGGAGCATTTACACCGTCATGTCTGACACCACCATATCGCATCACCGCTGGATTGTTTGGGTATTATTTTTATTGTTGAAGAAGAATTTAATTGTTCTGTTTTTAATTTTTTATAAATACTTTGAAAAATGTTCAGATCTCGTAAGATGAGCGGCAGTATCAGTCCTGGTGAGTCGAGTTTGAACAGTTTGGAGTTGGAAGCAATTGCTGCTGTGCATGAGCTGCATTTCGCCGTCAAAGATATTGCTGTGAGCGATTTGTTGCCTCGCACATCCGAGCTGATATTTCTGAACATCACTACTTTGGAAGTGAGCATGATGAAAAAATTTTTAATTGATTAATACATATTTTTGAAAACAAAAAGAAATTTTTTTTTTCTCTCTAGGAACAGGCATATTGTATTGAGTTGACGTTGAAAGGCTGGCGTGTTGCATCCATGCGTCATGATTGTATGAATGGAGATTTCAGCAATTTGGAATTGCATACTCGCTATTTTGAAACTGTATATGCTTTGATGGACACAATTTCAGTTTGCTATCGTAAACGTTTCACCGACTTGTTGTCGTTGCGTTTGCGTCAGTTGCAAAACATGCGAGATGATGTCGACCATGAGACTTTTGTGGAAAAATGCAACGAAGAAAAAATGGCTGAATTCGGGGTATGTAATTTTTTATTTATCAAAATTAATAATAATAATAATAAGTGTGATGATTTGATTATGTTTGTAGAAAAATTCCAACGAAAGGAAAGTTGCGATGAATTCAGCAAAGAATGTACCAAAATGTGATAGCAATGGCAATTGTGGCTCTTCGTCGCACGATACAATTTCAGTATTCAGCGACAACAACAGTGCAATAGTGATTAATGTTGAACGAGCATCTGGGGAATTTGTCGGCTTGGAAGAGGCAACAAATGAACAAGAACAGCAACAGCAACAAAAATCAGAAGAACAGTAAAAGTAATAATATAATAACCGTTGATAAGAATTAAACAAAAATCGATACTGAAATTTGGAAAAGAATGGTTTTCAGTTTTATTATACAGTCACTTTGCATTATTATAACTTTTTCAATTATACTATTATATCGTTTTCTTTTTTCAACGCTCATTAATCACAATGCTTATATCTGTATCTATTCATTTATGTGTGTTATTGATGGGTTTGCAATTCTTTTATTATTCCAGCTTTGGCGACACTTCTGTTTTATTATGCATAATCGCTAAAGCATGGTTTTATTCTTTTTTTTTATTTGATTTTGAAAAATACCTCTTGATATTGTTTTCTGTTTGGTTGCTGTTTTTATGCCTTGCCGTGCCTGGTTGGCAAGTCATGCCTTTTCAACAGTTACATATTGGATGAACTTGCTTTTTTAAAGCGTACACTGTTTACTGATTGGTCAATTTCGTAGTTCGATGCCTTACATTGCACGTTTTATATCACCAAATAGCGATCAAATCATTATTATTATTATTATTATTATTCTTTTTCCTTTTGATATATTTTACAACAGAAACGTTTTGTCATCAATTGATTTCTTGGTTGCTTTTTCAAACAGTCAACGAAGAAAACATGTTGTTGACTGATAAAAAGAAATTTTACATTTACAAATTATTTATTGGATTTAAAATAATAAAATTTATATTTTCAATTTTTAATCTAATTTGTGATTATAAATTGATTACGGTTATGCATTGAAAGCGAAATTAGAGTTAGCGCTTTGTTGATTGTTATTAAATTTGAACTTTTCTTCACCAAATTGTGTATTTGGTATTTTCAACTACAGTATTCCATCTATTCTTCATCCGAAATACGAAACAATTTCGAACAACTTGAAATGTACTTTTAGTTGAAGTTTCTTTTTTTTTTTTTTAATTTGAATCAATTGTAGTGTCGTTTTACATTTTGAACAAGTAAAGTCGTTTGGTGAAAATGAAACTCCAAAAGCATTTTCATTCTACCTTCTATACTGAGAAAGTTAATGGATGATGAACTGACTGAACGTCTCAAGTATTAAACAATTTTTTTCTTTATTAAAATACAAATAAGAAATATATTAATTTTTCTTGGCAAAGATTCTTTTTGTTTCACGGAGAAGTTTGACATTCCTTTCTACAGTAGGCTAAAGTGCACACGTCATTCATTTGAAAGCGTTCCGTTTATTGTTTGCCTGCTTAATATTGAAATTGAAAATTGCTGCGCAGTTACAGTACTAATGAGACGAAGAGTTAACCTCAGCTTAGGTTGAGAAATTATACAAAATAGTACAGACAATGTACTAGACGATAAATAGTCATTCGGCTCCATTTTGCCTTACACAACAGCTTAGAATTGAAGAACGCTTTTTTTGGTTATAGCAGTATTTGAATGAACAACTTCAATAATGATTAAAAAATTTATTTAAAAATATTTTCATTTTAACGAAACATAACAGTGAACATAATAAATAATAAATGAACTACACAGTACATTCAGGTGAGTAATGAAATTTTAAAAACAGTATCATAAAATAGTTGTTAACATCAAATTAATGAAAATAGGTGAATCATATCACCGATGAGTAACTAAATAATAATAATAATAATAAATGATGAATGAATGAACTGCATACAGTTCATACAGGTGAGTAACAACATTTTAAAAATAGTTAAAAAAAACTACCCAACATGCAAAAAGATAATAATAAATTTAACTCGAAAATGTGAAAAAAGGATAATCATTATCATGCAAAAATACAATAATTTTTAAATTTAAATTGATGAAAATTGGTGAATTGCATCACCGATGAGTAACGAAATAAAAAAAAAGGGGGGATTTCATTTCTTGTTGCGACCAGGGGGATCTTTCTTCTCCTTGGTCTGCTGGGGCAAATCTTCCATAAGGGCCATGCTCGGATTAAATGAAAAATCTTCTGAATTTTCGGTACTTGTTCTAGAAACTGTTGACATTTCAGCTCCGGACATCGATGAATTCATTGGTGAAACAGCAGCTGGAGGCTGTTTTGTTGTAACTTTCGTTTTCGAATCTTTTTCAGGAGTCTTTATCTTACTTCTTTCTACTGCATCCAAATTTGTTGACAAAGCCGTCGCCTCCATAACTTTCGACAATCTCGATGCCCCCATTACAGCCGTTGCCTCCAATTGCTTGGTTACATCCATATTTGCTGGCAGAGCCGTTGCTTCTGCAAGTTTTGAGATTTTTGAGGCTTCTATTAAAGCTGACGCTTCTTTGAGTTTGAACATTTTCGATGACTCCAATAAAGCCGTTGTCTCAAATTGTTTGGTTGCATCCATATTAGCTGACATGGCCGTAACTTCTGCTAGTTTAGAGATTTTGGAAGCTTTTAGCAAAGCCGTTGCTTGAGCGAGCTTCGAAATTTTCGACGCCTCCAATAAAGCCGTTGCCTCAGCTTGTATAGTCGTGTCCATATTTGCCGACATAGCCGTTGCTTCTGTAAGTTTCGATGTTTTCGATGCTTCTAATAAAGCCGTTGCTTCGGCCAGCTTTGAGATGTTTGAGGCATCCATAAGGGCTGTAGCTTCTTGAAGTTTCAGTAATTTCGAAGCCTCCATTAAAGCCGTCGCCTCAGCTTGTATAGTCGTGTCCATATTTCCAGGCATCGCAGTAGCTTCCGCTAATCTCGAGATTTTAGAAGCTTCTAATAAAGCCGTTGCTTCGGCCAGCTTTGAGATGTTTGAGGCATCCATAAGGGCTGTAGCTTCTTGAAGTTTCAATATTTTTGACGCCTCCAATAAAGCCGTTGCCTCAGCTTGTATAGTCGTGTCCATATTTGCTGACATAGCAGTAGCCTCAGGTAGTTTTGACATCTTCGATGTTTCTAATAGAGCCGTCGCCTCGGCCAGATTCGATATTTTCGAGATTTCCAAGAGTGCCGTTGCTTCGTGAAGTTTCAGTATGTTCGAAGCCTCCAGTAAAGCCGTTGTCTCAGCTACTTTAGTCTCATCCATATTTGCCGACAAAGCCGTAGCTTCACCAAGTTTGGAGATTTTAGAAGCTTTTAACAGTGCCGTTGCTTCAGCCAGCTTCGTAAACTTCGAGGCATCCATTAAAGCCGTCATCTCGACTTGTTTTGAAATATCCATTTTTTCTAACACAGCAGTTGCATCCATAACAGGTTTTCTTTCTTCTATTTCTGGTTGTTTTGATGTTCCAACCATTTCACAAGGCTTCTTTCCTTTCATCATTTCGATTGGTTTACCATAAGTAACGTTGATCGTGTGAACCAAAACCTTTCTAGACGGCTCAGGATGTTTCCAAAAATCTGATGGTTTAACTACAACCATTCCAAGAGGCACTACAGCAAAATGTATCGACAGATGGTCTTGCTCGAAGTCCCATTCTGGTGTGCTGAGCTTGCGTAATTTTATTCTCATGTATATCGCTCGGTTTGACTGAATTAGTCCAAATGATGGTTTCATGTACAGTTGCTCCATGCGGGTACTACGAACCTTGAAGCATACAGTATGTTCTGTCGGATTCACCACTCGAAACTTGATCTCTTGATCTTCTTTCATAGACGGGTAGAGGGTAATTTCTTTCATTGGTACTGAAATTCGAGCCAACACGAGGTTTTCGTTAACAGAAGTCATTTTGAACATTGCTACCAGAGAGAGAGGCCAGAAGCAACGTACCGCGAGGAGGAAAAAAAGGGAAATGATTTCAGCTCTTAGACACGCTGCTTTTATAGGGTTTTGTGACGCAGAGAAGGTAAACTTTTAAAGTAAAATTGTTTAAATTTAAACAAAAAACTCCAAAACTCTAAATTAAAACGCAAAAAGTCTAAATTAAAGCACAAAAACTCTAAATTACAACGCAAAAAGTCTAAATTAAAGCACAAAAACTCTAAATTAAAACGCAAAAGTCTAAATTAAAGCACAGAACTCTAAATTAGAACACAAAAAGTCTAAATTAAAGCACAGAACTCTAAATTATAGAACACAAAAAGTCTAAATTAAAGCGCAAAGACTCTAAATTAAAACTCTTAAATTCAACCTGAATTAACCAAATTTTCTTTAACAGCTTACTGTAATTATGGAAGTTAACGGTAAATTGAAAAGTAATTTACATTTATTTGGAAATGGAAGAAGTTTTTGCAATAAAATAATAATCAGAATGTTTTCCAATTACAGTTTTCCAATGTTTTCCATCATTCATTTAAGACTTGTAATTTTTACACATGCAATTGAAACTAAGTTTATTTTGTGTTTGAATAATAAACACTGAAGTTTATTCGATTATAATTAATCATATAAAAAAGTGAACAGAACATAAAAAAAGTACAGAAAAGTACAACAATATGTAGCCGACAATTAACTTTGTAGCACTCAAACATATGATCTAAATGATAAAATAATGATTGAATTTTTTTTTCTTATGGTTTAACTTTATTTTAAATTTTTGAAACAATTTTCGTTTTTTAGTAACAATTTCAATAATTGATTAATGAATGAGAAAAAATTCTCAAGGCAATAAAGGGAAAATTTGATTTCGCTCATATCAACCAAACAAAGTAAGACGAAGAAGTAAGCCTTTTTGTTTTTTGGTGGTTGTTCATTCAACAGTTGCCAAAGTAAAAGCTTTAGGAATTGTTGGTCAAAAGAACTATCAATTCAAAATTGAAATTGAGAAACATGCTTCAAAAATTACCAGCAACAAGCAATCCAATTCTGGTAGTATTTTTCGGTGAAGATGTCGTTTGAGCGGCTGTTCCACTGATTTGAAAATTCACCTTATGGGATAGTTGAATTTGAAAGCCGTCTGAAATCGGCTGATAATCAAAAATGAATAACTTTTTTAATCTAGACGATTTTTAAAAGTGAAAACTGAACGACAACCGACGGAGAGAAAAGTTTCGAAGCTTATGGCAGTAGTTTAAGCTTTGGGGCGCTTAATTATTTTCACATTTTAGCAAAATGAAATAACAGTTGTACAACGGTGTAGTTTTTTGTTTTTGGTTTTACTTTCGAGAAGAATAATATGAACATTTTGAACATTCAAAATTGTATTTTTCATTTGAATACATATTCAATAATAAAAATTTGTTTCACAAATGAGATATAATGACAATTGATTGTTGTTTGATGAAATTTTCAATGGTTAAAATTTTCAGTTTTTCGTTTGTAACAAACAAAAAATATTGTCAATTAGCAATAATAAAATGACAATTATTTAATGATAAACAACAAAAAATGGTCAATTTTTTGATGAAAATTTTATTTCCAATTTTGATGAATGAAGTTTGTTTTAGAAAAAAAAAACTGCTGTTGTTACGAGTTACGAGAAACAAAAATTATTATTTTGTCATCTTCAATTCAATTATATTGTTAATGTTATTAATACTAGAGAAGATGAATAAAAATGAAGATGAAAATTCAACGATGGAAAACGGACCAATTATCAACAGCCAGAAAATTTATAAGCAAATTGAGGCGCGGTCGAGTTGCGCCAAAATTGAGTTTTTACGCAGATTATTTGAAGAAGCAAAAAATTTTCAATTAATGATTTTTTTAACAAGAAAATAAATTAAAAATTAATTTCAATAAAATTTTTAAATATAAATGAATTATAATAAAGTTATGTCGAATTGAAATTTTCAACTTCCATTCCTCTTAAAGATCAGATACGATAGCGCAACTGGAAGATGTGACGTCAGTGGAGTAAGCAGGCGTGATTTGTGTTGTTGCGCAGTATTTGTGCTGTGGTGTTAGCTGCTGGTTTGGTGCGCTCGTTGGGCTTTTCGCTGTTCGATTGTTTGCTGTCGATGTTGGTCGTCCGTTGGTATTCAGGGTTGCGGTCCAAAGTAGAGCGACATGAAATTTATTTAGATGAATTATTATTGGGAAACTGTCGATTACGAAAGACAAAATTGCAGACGGAGTTGACTGATCGATCCCACACAAAACGTGCGTACGAATTCATTTTTGGCGTTTGAGGTCGAATTGCCGCAGTTGTTGAATATGAAGTTTACCTACTTTGGTAAGTTTTCCCGCGTCTATTATCCTTCACATTAACGCATCACTTAAAATCAACAGTAAACACAACAATTCGGTCACTTTATAATCTTCGTAATGCATTATCTATAAATTGAGCGATTTAATTAACTGACGGTTATTGTAAAAGTAATGTCAAATCGAAAATGTTTGCAATGAAATGAATATTTATTTGTTTTTCATAAATATCGTAAATTAATCTTACAAACGTATCAGAACTTCAAAAAAAATCAAAACGTTCATGTAAAATTCAAAGCGAATGCGTATTGGCAGTGTTAAATAAAGAAGAAGAACAGAGTTCAAAAGAATTTAACTCACAGTTTTAACTTTCACTTTTTCTCCTATACAATGTAATATAATGTAATATAATTAAATTTTTTTGTAATTCACAATTCGGCAACAACAGTAAAAACTGTCTTCATACGCAGATGCTTTGATAAACTTTGTTTTATTGCTTTTCTCGAATAAAATTAACGACTCGAAATCAATTTTTCTGTAATATTAGTTTTGAATTCAAAATGATCATTTTCGCTTTTCAAAATTTTTCACTTTCATCAATGCGTAATTTCTACAAGGTTACGTCATCACTAGCCGGTTAGCGAAGATAACGTAAAATGTGTATTTCAAATGGCAAATTTTCTTCCGACCAAGTGTTCAATGAGTTGACTTGCAGATTTCGTAATTAACGATTAGTATAGCAAATTTTTAAGTTGTTTTAGCTTTTAAGACGAAAACACTTTTATTTTTCATGTGGCAACATTATTTTTTTTCAAATCTTACATTCTAAGCCACTAAATTATTCAAATTAATTCTGATATTTAAAAGAGGCCGAATTTGCATTCTCAAACAGGTTTTCTTTATCCTAGCAAATATATCTTTCATACGGTAATTAAGTACAATTAGGTAAGATTGTAGTTATACCGTAAGTATATAAATGCAACGAAATTCTGAGTAATTTTTCTGATATGGCTGCAGAAATGACTTTGCAGCATTTACGTTCAACAAACTGATCATTTTTCTTTGATTCATGTGGTTTGTTCCATCTAGGACAGAGTTCACGCCGTTGTCGCGTTTTCTTATTGGTCGTTGGCTATTGGATGTTCATGTCGTTCTCTGATTAGTTGTTTTTGTCGGGACTGCTAAGCCTAAGAGAATGGCATGAACGTCCAATGGGAAAACGCTGTTAACGACCAATAATAAAGTGTCCAATGAGATAACGCTGTCAACGATCAATAAGAAAACGCGCTGAAAATTATCCTTCGTGGACCATCCTTAGTCCCAGTCGAAATATATCTTTTTAGTAAAGGAAAAAAAATAAAGCAGCAACATTAGACAAAAATAATTAAAAAAAATATATTGGTCAGATGTGCCATCAGTTTTATAATTGAATGTTTAAATGTGTAAGTGGTGTTAAAGGGTTCTTTTAATTTAGAGTTTTTTAATTGATTTTTTATTTATAAAAATGTTTCGTAGTATTTTTTGATAGTCTGTTTAAGGATGTCAATATTTTAAAGAATGTATTTTTTTAATGACAAAGAACAATCTTTTTTAGATTGCGGTGTTAATGGCTGTTGGTAATGCGTGGTCGATTTGCACTTTGACTATCAACTTGACTACATGCCTTATGGAAGAGTTATAATTTGAATTGTGACTCCAACGTGAAGATAATCCGTTATTCTTTAACAAGCGTTAATTTCTTTTCTTATTCTGCTTTCTTTTATGCTTTTGTGTATCCTTAACAGGCATATCAGGAAGATTGCCCCGTGCCAGAGAATTAGTTTCTTTGCTATAGATGCACTGTTAAGTGAAAATCAGTATATCTCACGCTGAAATAAGAATAATAGATAATACAGTAGTCTCATTATTATTTTTATTATTTTATTATTATTTTTTATATTTCATTCACTATTTTCCTGTGTGATTTTTCCAAACACATTGACTGCCGTTTAGGTTATAGTAACAAATTTAAATTGTAGTTACTATGAGCAGTCATCCCCACTGAAAGTGTCACCAATTTTTTAATTTGTTACAGAACATTTTTTTGCGCTTCGCACTTTTTATTTCCGCGAACACGTGGATGATCGTGTTATTGTCCGATTGGTTTAGACACTTTATTATTTTGTTGCAGATGGGGCCACCTTGTGATGTTTGGTGGGAGGTGATGGTTCCATTGTTAAATCTATCTCGCAATGGCATAAATGCAGATTATTTGGGAGCGTTGTCAGGCGTCATAAACGCTAAGTATGTGAAGTGAAATAGAGTTTTGTGAAATATTTACCTTGGTTGGTTTATTTGCAGAATTGAAGAAATTATGACCCATAATGGAGAATTTAATTTATTTTATAATTCATTTATGATATTGGCACTTGAACATCTTAGTTCTAATTTGGACAAAGGTAAAAAAATTAATAAAATGAAAAATGTATAGTATAATTAATTTCGATGTATTGTATTTTAGTGTCTGTTGCTGACTACAGTGAAGTCAAGACAGCTTGCAAGAATGGGTTGAAATACCTTTTTTTGAAAGAACGAGTGGTGGACTCTGTCGAATTGGTATTTACTTTTATAATAATAATAATAATTATTATTATCATATCATGATATGTTATAATGTATTTATAAATGTTGTTATGACTGCAGAAGTACATGATCGCCCTGCTGAAAAGCTGCTTGACTGGAGAAAGCGGTTTACAGAGAATTGATATTTATTATTTGGTTGCGAGCATTAAAAGGACTAAAACTCCATCGTACTTCTCTCCTCCAAATGGTTCAGCAGTCGCAGAGGCGGCGACCACTGGTAGAAATTTGCATTTTCTCTATAATTTAATTTTGAAACAAAATGATTAATTTTGGTCGTTGCCTCGTTAACATGAAGGAAAATTTGTTTAATTTTAATATATTTTGTTGTTTTAGTTGAAACCAGATCGCTCATCCATCGATTATTGTTCAGTTATCGTACAGATCGTACGTATACGGATGCGGAATTCTGTTCACGTGCCAAAAGTGCCGACGAATTGATATCTCGTTGTGCTTATAAATCTTTTGTGGTAAGTTTTCTTCAAGCACAATTAGCATACTGTGCAGTGCCTTATATAAATAAATTATAGTTTGAATAATTCATTTTAGATTTTTTTTTTGATATAAATATTTATTTAGCAGGTAATTCTTTTATCTGTACTGGTATTGTAATATTTTCTTTGTTTTCAGAAAAGTTTCACAAGTGACAACATACTTCTTGCAGAAGAATTGCATTGTTCCGAATTGATATTGAAACATTTCATGAGCTTCCACATCATACGCCAAATGCGCACTGCTTGTCAAGAGGCTGTGAAAAGCAGTGAAGTGAATTTGATCCACAGACAAGATTGTGAACATATAATTGATTGGCAAGTTGCTTATTGGTTATTGTGTTGGTTAATTTTCTTATTAACATAACATTATTGTTCTTTAAGTCGAGAAATATTTTTGGACTGTACTAGTATGATTGAAGTTGCAGCAGATTTGCCAATTTGGGGAAGTGTTAATGGTGATGATCATGATAATAGCATTTTCTCAAAGGTATTGGTGAACGTATAATATTTTATTATTTTTTCCAAAAAAATATCGGTGTAATGTAATTGTTTTTTTTTAATTCAGTTACTTGAAATGAGCAACATTTGTATGTTGTCAGTTGGCTGTTTGAGCATTGCTATTGCGATCAACTGTGAAGGGCAATTCTCCACTGACCCTGACCGTATAGAAAAAGCGATTGTAGTAGCTAATGAAAGTTTTGACAAATTGGTACTGCTATGGATGCAAAAAATTTCGATGTTATTATTAAAAACATAATTTTTTAAGTTTTCAATACACGAAAATTTTATGCGGAAAGTGAAGCAGTACGATTGGTATTCCGCTGAAAGGAAAAAGGCATCTTTTACTGGCTTGCATGTTTTTTAGTGTTTTTTAATCTTATTGTTTGTTTCTTTTTTTTGCAGACTGTCTTAAATTTTGCTTCCAATAGAATTTTGTTGATAGCGAAGATTGTCAGTGAAATGCTTCGTTATTCAAAAGGGTGAAAATTAGCTTATAAATTATTCTAATCTGTGATATTGATGACAGTTGAATTTGATAATTTTAGAATTATGCAATTGAGCTCATGGCCGTTGCTTTTGGATATATTTTGTGAAACAATGACGTCGTTTAATTTTTCGGTAAAAATGCAGAAATAGTGTTGTTGAATTTGTTAAATAAACGAGAGAAGTTTGCTTTGCAGAGAGCAGAATTTACTGCTGATGAGGATGGAACTGGCGAATCGATACATCTGTTCAGTTTGGTGTTGCAGATGATTCGAACCTTTCTTTCAGCGGTAAGTATTACAGTTGAGTTATTCACATTTATGAGCTTGATATGAAACTTGATATACTTTGTAAAAATTGATAATTGAAATGCAATTTTTAACTTATTAAAAAAAATTGCTTTTCAGATTTTTGCTGCTAATGAAGATAAATTGCAAGCAAACAGAGAATTTGAAACAGTTGTAAGCACAGAAAATGTGACGAACGAAGAAAATGGCGATATTTTAGAAGGTACAGCATAACACACAGTGATTGACTTGTTATCTGGGTGGATGTTATTTTTTTTTATTCATCTTTGTTTCTTGTATTAGATACGGACCCAGTGATTGGACGATGGTTGTCTGCAATATTTGCAAAAGTTCCAGCCATGATTGATGGCGAACTAGAGAAATGCAGATTGAAATTGACATCTCAACGGTGTACTGTAGCAGATGTAAGTTATGCAAAATTTTGAATGAAACATGAAATGAATTATAAATTGTGTGGATATTTTTTTTCTTTAGTTGATCACCGCGTTTGGTAAAGTTACACAGCTACTAGAAATAACACCACAGAAGCAATTTATTGCTGGACGATATTTATTTGTTCCTACTGAAAGAGATGCGGAAACGTTAGCCGCCATTATTTCTGATTTGAGTTCATTTAAAAACAATATGAGTAAAAAATTGAAATATTTTTTTTCTAAATTTTATTTTTTCATTAAAATTATTTTCTTTTTTTATAATTGTTAGGTGACTTCTCCAAAGTCGAAGCAGCAATTATGCCACTTGTGCAAAATTTGCTTTCTGAAAACGTGATTGATCGCAGTTTTATTGTATGTAGTTCATTGTTTTTTTTTTGGTTTTTTGCTTTGTTCCATTAGCATTTTTGTTTGTTGTATTGATATTCTTTTGATCTTTTTAAGCTTGTTTTTATGAATCGTCTTGGTATTGATTTTGATTCATCAGACCACTTGATCTGGCCACTTGATTTGGATTCGGTCAAAGTGAAACTGTTGGCTTATGTTGTCCTTTGCCGATTCAGGTGAGTTTCAGTTTTAGGAAGTTGAACATTTTGGACTAGAAATTTATTGTTTTTCTAAATTCATTTTCAGGAGTATAGATCCTTTTACAAACGAGCGAATTGCTCGTCCGATCTGGAATAGGGTTATGAAAGCGTTGGAATTCCATTATAAATGTGATTGTCAGGTTGATGAGCCATTGGATGAGAACAAAATATGTATGTTTTTGTGATTTTCTTTTTTTTCAATTTATCTCGAGTTGGTTTACATAAAGTACATATAGTTAGTTGTATTCAAAATTTTGATTTTTACAATTAAACAATTATAGGAGAATTAATTGAATTATTAATTTTTTTTTCAGATATCAATATAGAACATATGCAATTTTTGTTTCTTCTCTATTACAACGAGCCAGCTGAAAGTCGAAGAGAATTAACATTTCTTGCATTGCGCACTTTGGAAAATTTGCTTCTTTGGTATGCAAGTTAATTTTATTTTTCTAATGCTTGAACTGAAATTTATTTGTATTTTTTTTTTGGTACAGTGACAAAAGGTGTGCAGTAGCGTTGCCATTTTTGAGCCGTTTGTTGCAAATTGTAGACTGCATTTTGCGTTTTGAGGAAAATCCGCCACTCGGATATTTCAAGATGGTACTTGAATTGTTGTTATGCTGTTTTTTTTACTTTGAATTTAATTTAATAATGTTAAATGTGATTCAGGTATATGAAAATTTGTTCATGGGTCCAGACAAATCAGAGAATAGTGAATTACCACCTGAATCGCCTACTTCTGTTCAAGTGGTACAGTGCGTGAAGAAATTAGAAACAACATTGGAAGATGTTTACGGTTTGAAACAAACCCGACTAAACAATGGGCAATTTAATGATGATGAATTTTTTTTAGGAAAAGGGAGGGGCTTTTTCTACAATTTGTACGACGATGAACCAGGCAATGAATACCGCCCGCGCAGAATCACGTTCCTTGATGTGGAATTGTGCAGAAATCTGCAGCTGGCACTTGCCCGTACACAGAGCAATTTTTTATCCCACTGGTTCAGTGTCCACGGAGGTGCTGCTTTTGCGGCTTACTGTTGCTATTACATTCGACGAATTTTGTTATATTTGCCACCATCGCCAGAAATAATGGAAATAAGCAATGTTGACAGGCCAATTTACGAACAGCAGAGTTCTTATTTATTGCTGTTGGCCAGTCGTCATTATTATTCATCATCTTATTTTTTTGTTGATTTTGAGGTTGGAGATTATTTTGTAGAGAGGAATCTTTTTTTATTTTATTTATTTATTTATTTGATTTACTGCATATTTTCAGACTAACGACGACAGTGATGAAATTGATAAGCAATTGGCAGAGTATTTGAAACGATTGAGTTTCACAGCAATCTTTGATTGTTTCATGCGCTGTTTTGATAGAAGAAAAGTTAGTTGGCTTTAGCTGTTGAAAATGTCCATTCAGTAGCAGTGGAGAATTATTTTTCTGCTTTCAGAATACTGTTGACGAAATTGAATTCGAAGATTGGTATTTGCTAGAGAACTACCAGTACGGCAATTGTGCAATTGTCTATGATTTGATGTTAATCGAGCTGCGCTGTTTGTTGAGAAATGTATCATTGCATAACTCTGATCCACCTTCTGTAATTCTTTACAACAGATTCTTTACGACAATTTATAATTTTTTTTTTTGTTGTTAAAAATATTTTTCAGAATTTTCAATCTGATCTTGCAGAAGTGATGAACTTGGTCTGCATGCTAATCAGGCACTTTGTAGAAATTATAAGGTATGCATCTCCACATTGCCGCGTTTTACTTGTATCTAACGTTTTATTTATTTAAAAGATTTTTTATTTTAATTATTATTTAGATCATAATCATAATTGATAATAATTTTTTTTCTAGACGTTGGAATGAGTGAATAATAAATAAAAACTGCGACAGATATTTATTTTTCTTTTTATAGATATTTGATATGTTGTGTGGATGCACCTTTGCAATTACGGGAACGGTCGTTTTCTCAGTGGCACAAACACTGCAAGCAGCTGTTGAATATCGTAGGAGATTACGGTTCAGATGTTCGACTTTTGTACAAAGAGATTGTTGGAACGTTTTCCGTTTCTTTGCAAAAGGCGCTGAACGTGTTCAGATGGGACGAGTGCAGTTCAGGCTGTTTCGACGACCATTTTTCCCATCACAAATATGAAGTAGATAGATAGTTTTTGTTTCTTCTTATTTTCTCATGTAAATGATTTTTTTTGTTCGTTTGTTTGTTCCTCAGGAAATTTCATATTTTTACGAAATCGCTGGACCAATATACATCAGTGATGTTTTTGATCAACATCTTGAAAATATTGCTGGTAAGAGACTTGATTCAGTATAAAAGCAGAACGTCGAACAACAACAATAATAGCATTTGTACATTTAAGGAGCAAGTATCTGGCATCTTTTGAATAGTTGGAAGCATGTCCTTTTTACTGCATCCGCTGTTCTGTATGATTACTTGAGGTATGTATATATTGTTTTCTTCAATATTTTCTTAGCTCTCTTTTTTGTATGTCATCATCATTGTGGTTTTTTAAGCATTTGTTCACCCACGTTACCAGTAATAATGAAAATATGGGAAAATTTGCGACGTTATTCTGTTTTTGACACCGTTCTTGCATTTTGGGTACATTTTTCAATTATTACTTTTTAATCTTAATTTTTTTTTTTATAATAGCCGAACAAAAATGCTTGTAAATTAGAAAATTTTCATTTGGTTGAGATTAATCGCAAGAGTAGTTTTTATGAAAAATTTTTCGATTTTCTACACCATTCGGTGACCAATTGGTGAGTTATTTGGTTTGCAGTTGTTATTTTACAGTAATGCGATGTTGTGGATGAATATTCCAGGGTGAAGCCGTGTTCGATTTCGGAATTCATTTTTGCAAATTTGTTGTCATATTTGAAAGATGAAGAAGTTGGCGAAAAGTTCTTCCAAAACCATCCAGTGGTTGAACGTATGTGTACTCTCGTGTGCTCTTTTCAAAGAATTATTCTAATGATAATTTTTTGTTTCTTACATTGTAGTAATAATGCCGTTGATCAATTTGAAAAGTTCTGCAATAATCAAGCCCATCTACGTGATCAAATATTTGTCAGTTTTGTTAAAAATGGGTGCGTTAGAGGAGGATTGTTGTTTGTTATATTGGCAATTTTTTTTTAATATTATTATTGTAATTTGTTTTCAGCCATGAACAGTTTAAAGATAGATTCTTTGGAAGAAGGAATGTCTAGTAGTAGTAATGCAGTTTTGAAAACGAAAAAAATCATATCTGCATTGTTGAACAACGCTACTATTTTGTCTGATGCGATGAAGGTTGTTTTTGAAAACGCTTCCAATTTTGAAATAGAAGATCAGATAAAAGTAAGACAGACATGGCATGATGTAAGACGTTATGTTTGGGCTTTTATGCAATGTTTCATTTCAGCAACTCTCACACTGCAAGAGTGCTTTTCTCGTGGGATTGGACTTCGTGAACAATCTCACTTTATGCTTGATTTTGTTGAAAAAAGCGGAAGTTGAGGTTGGCGAGTATGCAGGACATTTTGTACGCTTGTTTCTTAGCATCGATGGAGTCGATGAATTTTTTTATTCGCACAATTCTTCGACTGAGGCATTAGAAGCGCCTCTGAATTCGGCTGCTGTCAAGTGGTATTGGCATTTGTTGTGCTTAGCGAAATTGAATCCAGGTATTTTGCAATTTATAAAAAATAGAAGAAATTTCATACCAAACAGACGACGCTATTTTATTATTATAGAGAATTCAGTTTCGCTTATATTTGAACATTTTTGTGCTTGTGTGGAGAAATTTCTGGAAATGGGTTCGTTGATGAGCGTTCTTGAAAACAAATGTTGGAAACGGGATCAAATGGAATTAATGGATTTGATGTTATTTCTATCATGCTACTTTACGCTTCTCATTGGTCCTGCAGACGCACTTTTGATCAAAAAAGATCCCTCTGCTAACGGACAACTATGTACTTCTGCTGATAATTCAGATTTAGTTACGGATGTACAAGAAACAAATTATGAAAGTAAGTTGTATTCATAAAGTGAATAAGTTATACATACATATATTAAGGGAAGCAGCTGAAACAGCTAAATATGTTCTTAATTTTTTAGATAGCAAGGTTGTTACTATTGACTGTTATGCAGCAACACGCTCGGGATGTTGCTCATTTATAGTTACAGGCCGTCATATGTGTCATCAGAAGACATATTATTGTTACGACTGTAGTGTGAATGGAAAATTCGCCACAGTTTGTTCTGCTTGTGCAATAAAATGCCACAACGATCATGATGTTATCTATATCGGAGATGACAACATGTTTTGCCAGTGTACTGACGCTTTGAAAGAGCTCTGTGCAGTAAGTATCATAATTTTTCTTATTTTACTATTGTAATTGGTAGTTTCCTTTATTTGGTAAGTTTTGATAAATGGTGTACTTTAATTGTTTTTACTTGACTTTATATTATACATACATGCATATTTATATTTATATATCATTCCATTTTGACTTATTTTTGATTAAATTTCGAATGAACTAATGTGGAGAACATTTTTCGACTACTTTTTAGGCAAGTTTAAATTGGAGATATTTTACTAAACATCTTAACGAAATGAATGCGATCAACAATGTGCATACAGTATCAGATGCGAATAATATATATGAATCACAGGACAAAAGCAAGTGCAGTAGAATCTTGTTTGATAGGTACTATGCATTTTGCTTTGGCGAGCTTACAAAAGAAAAAGAATTACTGAATGATAAGGTATTTATATATATATATATATTCATTTCTTTTCATCTTTAAATTTTGATTGCGTGTTTTAAGTTAAAATTTTTTTTTTTAGAAAACTGTATTTTTAGTAAATTTTGTCCATAAATTGTTTTTATTGTTGGGGTGACGAGGAAAAGATGATTCGTTGTTATTTTTAGAGTGCCCACTTTGCTACCATTCGGAAATATATGTTGAAACTGTTTCATCTGTTGCGAAAGGTTATTATTGTTACGAAAGAAGCTATAACGCCCGTTGGGCATATGGAACGACTGAATGAATCTTTCTCTCAGTTTTTGCAAGGAAGAATACAGTCTTTTGAAAAGACGCGTTTAATTACTGTAATTTGAATTTACATTATTATTATTATTATTATATGTTGATTGTGATATTTTTTTAGATGCAATCGGCCGAGTTGCCTGCTTGCAGAAAGCAATTAATGCCGGACGATGATAATGTATCATTATGTCGAACTTCTACTGAAAGTGCCTCTGAGCGATATAAATGCTTTAAGTTTTGCATTTTGCATAGTCGCAAATCTTTATTTGCAATCTGTGCGTATAAGAAGCGTGTATGTGTATATAAGAAATTAGCATTACTGTGAACGAAAGCACAAATGTATCGTTATGTATATTTTATAGATTACTATATCACGCGCAGTTTTGAAATATAAGATGGGAGATTTGAAAATTGATGTCGAGGTAAATGGATAAAATATAGAAGGTGAAAATTGTGAAGTTGGATACGTTTTAAATGATTGTGTGCTTTCAGAAAGGGCTAGTAATATTATTGGGTTTTAAACCGACCTGCATACAGGCCATTAATGGGAATGCTCCGATTTTTTTAATTGGAGGCATATATGTATGAAAGAGGAGAAATAAATTAAATTTATCCGTAATGGTATTTATTTATTTCAGACTGTCTTTATTATTGCACTCAAGTCCGAGGGTCGGTTTGACAGTAAGAAGATGTTGAAATTAAATATTGACAAGAAGGAAATTGTCAAACGTGTAAGCAAAAAAAAAAATCAGTTGCTTTCATGAATTTTTGTTGTTCAACGAATTTTTTCTTTTCCAAACGTTCTTTTCAATTTTTAGGCATTTTGGATGCCCAATTCAGCTTCTGAAGTGGTCGTAGTTACAACGCAGAGAGTTTGTGTTTATTATTTATGGTACTCTTATGAATTGCCAGTGTATTGCTATCAAGTATACTCAGGAGCGGTGGCTGACGCAACCGTAGCATGTTTTGGTAATTTGCGGGGTTTTTTGAAATGACATTTTGCAAATAAAACACGCAGAAGCATGGCGATGTTTTATTCGTTATTATATATATAGTTTCTTTAATTTTGTCTTTTCTGTAGAAGAAAAATGTCTAACACGATTTATAATTATCATGTCCAATAATGGACTTTTATACATGGAAAAAATTGGACAAAGTCACATAATTCCGAAAGGAGACAGGTTGAAGTGTTTGCGAGATCCGTTAAAATTTGCTCATCCTGCTTTGCAAGATATCGTCGTTGAAAAATTGGAAAATTATGGACTTTCCGTATACTATTCTCATTGTTTGTCCACTCTGTTCTTCAGCTACTCAAACGGTATGAAGTGTACTGTTGTTGTAATAGCATTTTTTTTTTATTGCAACACTGTGGGATGTAAACTCTGAACAATACTAATAATATGATGATGTTAATTTAAAAGTGATAAATTGCACGAGGTGGAAGTAATTTAGTTTTCTTTTTATTTTTTGAAAGTTGACAAGTGAATTGAAAAGCTTTTTATTGTGTGTTTTAATAAATGTTTGACTTTTGTAGGTGAAAATTATTATTGCAATTTCTCGATGGGATCTTTGCAGAATATCCGTACTGTCGATTTTACTGCGTATGTTTGTGACGACGTTCACTTTCAAAATTTCTTTTTTTTTTTACATTTTCTTATAATTTGATTGTTTAAAGTACCGGAAGGCAGTTTGTGAGCATTAAATCGTGGGAAGATGTTGATGATTTGCCCGGTTTTATATGTGCGAAACCTCAAGAGTTTGGTCCAATTCTTCTCAAAATTGATGGACCTCGGATTTTGGTCGATCCGCAGTGCTGTTTTTCATCACCACGAGTGAGAGAGGAAGCAAAACTTGTGTTTTCCATCTGCTTTATTTTGCACACTTTGTAGATTGTGGACTTGAAAAGTTGTCGCATTTGGCAACACCATATGCAACCGGTAAATAATTTTTAATTTTGTTGTAAAGTAATAATTAGTTTTTTTTTTGTTCATCGAATGTGCTAACTTTTTTAAGTGTACCGTTATTGCGACACTTTCTGAAAATTGTTCCTTAACTTTGTGGAATGTGAACGACAATTACAAAAACTATTGGAACGAAATTCCATTGACAAATAACCCTGTGTACAGTACTCAGTTTAATCAGCTCGAAGAATCTGCGCCGAACATTTTAAGTCGCAGTATGATTTTTTTATTATGCTAAAAAATCTCTCTGTTTTTCCATTTTCATCTTCATATATTTCTAATCAGGCAAGAGCGTGTATCCTACTCTGGTAGATATATTCGAACGAAGTTCGCTGTTGAGTGATGTGAAGGTTTGTACAGAAGATTGTTGATTTTTTGTTTTTACTTTTGCTTCTTTTTTTTTTATTTGATTCAGTTATTAAGCGAAAACCTGATGGATGTTCCTAGCAACGACTCACTGACTCAAAAACAGCCGTTGTATTTCTTTAAAGTAAGGCTGTATTGTACTTTTACGTGTTTGTTTAATTTAATTTTATTATTATAGAAAGGGGGTTTTGTGACACTGCACATTTTGAACACTGACAAAAGCATGGAAATTTCTGGTGTTAAAATTTACATTGATTGTTCCCGGAGAGAAAAAGTGCCTTCTTTTTTGGCAGTAGCCGACCAGTTGAAATATGTATTTTATTATATGCTATTTTCAATTTATTGCATTGTTTGTTTTAATACTGAGAAAAATAATACTGTGTTGTTGTTGTTCAGGTTAGCAGAGACGTTTCACGTTGGTATGATTTTCCTTTGAGCTATGAAGAATCGATAAATTGTTCTTCAAAAATTACACTGTCAGGTGGGTATAATAAATTGCGATGCTGAAATTGTGCTTGTTTTTGTATATTGCTGTTGTGTACACTTATTTTTTTAATCTTTGTATTTTGTTGTTTTCTAGTCGGTAGTTGTAGCGGAGAAATTATGGCGATCCATTGTATTCACTTGTATGGTAGAAGTAAAAGATTGCAAGTCTCCGCACTCTGTTACAACATGATGACAGATTCAAGACAGTTTTCAACTTTCGGTAAATATGGTTCGGCAACGTTGGAACTTTTCAACGCTGACGATCCTGGTAATTGCAAGCAGTACACGGTGGCCTGTGTTGGCTTGCAAAAGGCGGAGCTTCTTATGGGAGCGGTTTGCAGTTTTCTCCGTATATACCACATGAAAGATGGCTTGCAGAAGAGAAAGAAATTTTTTGTCGTATATTCATTTTTTCAAATTAGTCTTCACCTGTCTGTGAATGCAATCTCTAATGTTGTTTTTTTCTTTTTTTTCTTTTAGGAAAATCTGGGTTTGAATATAGATAAATTCCACCAACTTTTAACGTTCAGTTCTACTTTTTTCTTGAAAAATCAAGCGAAATATCTCATTGATCATTTTATGCCTATGCCACTTGAAGCTTATAATTTCACCAAAGCAAGTCGATTTATAATTTTTATTCATTGTTTTTGTTATTTCATTTTGTTCCAATTTTTAATGTTATATCTTTGTCAATTTAAGGACATGAATAGAGTGGAAGTATACAATCAGATGCTTCAAAAAATGGAGTTGCTTTCACCTGACCCGAAAGTTATGGAAATGATTTTGAAAAGTCTACGGAAAATGGCCGAGAGACGGCCGATGAATTTTTTGCGCCTTGTGATAAGTATGCTTTTGCTTATATTGTATACAGTTATTTTGTTAAAATGAAAATGTCGAGTTAATTTTTTTTTTGATATAATTTATATATATATTTATATGTAGAAGAATGTATTTAATGAAGAATAACAATAATAATTCATTACAATCTCCATTTGAGGACACAATGGCGATTCGCAGCTTCTCGATAGGCTAATGGTATCATTTTGGAAAGCAGTTGTCGAAAGAAAGCATTTTGCTTATGCAGCACCTATCGGATCTATTTTGTTTAATAATATGAAATCATTTGTTGGTTGTATAGTTGATATTTTATTTTCGTCTATGCATTTGGCTTCTGTTGCCCAGTTGAAGAAGTTCTGTGCAATTCTCAGTGATCTGTTGTTTGAAGGTCGTACAGTAAGTGCGCTATGCATGCAATAAGCAATTTATTGTTTGTTGGTATTTATTCAAGAAAAATAATAGTGTAAAACAATGTTTTCAGGAAAGACACTTGTCATACATGTGCAGTCAAGCTGTACAGCGTAATGTGTTACAAGCAGTTGCGTATTTTTATCACAAGCAGTTTCATTGTGAAAAAGAAGGTAAAGTTATTTTTTCAAATATTGCCAATTATTTATATGAACTTTGGCTTATAATTGTTTTATCAAAATTTATAGGTTTATTATAGAGGTTTTTTTTCACTATTTTTTGTCTTCCTTTTGTTTTGCTTAATGCGCAAAGTTCAGCGTGAAACATTTTTAGTTCTCGTGTAAATAAGTGGAAGTCATTTTTGTTTTTTGAATTACCACATTTCATTTATAAAAAAAATAATAAGCAATATCCGATGATGTGTTGTATGCATGGTGTTTGTAAAAATAATTTTTTTTTTAATAATCATTGTCCAATGTGAAGGTGTTGCAGATTCGCAGGATGGTCAACAGCATACTGCTGAATCTTTCAGCAAAGATGTGATCAACTTGAAGGAAGATGATATCGTGAACTACGACTTTTCCACCCTCAGCGATTATTTGCTGGAAATGAAAAGAGTAATAAAAAAGTTTTTTTTTAACTGATTATTTCAAAATTAGTTTTATTGCTGTGTACTGTTTTTTTTTCTACAGGATGCTTCAAATCATGATTCACGAAGTGTACTGTTGCCTGAAGAGCCACATGGTAAAAACGTGATTATTTACGAAGTGTGAACTCGGAACTTAAAAAACACATTTTATAGGGGGATCTTCAACGAATTTCCGATTGATGGTTGATCCAAGCAATTTCACATCGCTCGGAGTGCACAGTAAATTGAATTTTAATTACATTTACCCTTTGGGTGAATAATCAATTTGTTCTTTTATGTTTAGCGAACAAAGGTCTTCTTTTTTCCAATGAAAAGTAATATTTTGTTAGATTTTTATTGAAATTTCAATATTGTTTATTTTTGTTTTATATTTTAGCTATCAGATTAATATTTTGTTGATGTTGCGTTATTTGACACCGTATTTTGTTGAATGTAGCGCCGTCGAAAGCATACCTTTTTTGCAGGTTGGTTAGCAAAGTGAAAGTGATGATAACTTTAAACGAATTAATTTTTTTTTTTTCACTACAGACCTTGTTGGCGTTGAGTTCTGCTGTCGACGTCAGTAATATGAAGTATGCGAAACCGTTCCTGAGTTTGGTTCGGAGGTGGATATCGTGCATAAACTTCGACAATTGGGTATCATTTGTCTGAGCATATCGGGTTGATGATATTTTTTCGAATAATTTTAAAATTTTTTTGCAGTTTTACACGCGCACGCCTAATGCAGAGGCCAATCTAATAAAACTACGATTTATAAATATCTTGCTGAAAAGAGTACATTTTTTTTTCTGAAATTTATTTTGTTTCTGAATTGTTGTTTCCGTAAAATACATTCAATAATTGCTTGTAGATGAGTGACAGAATATCCTGCACTATATTTTTGTTTTTGATGGACGTGGACATATTGTCGTTTTGTTACGTTGTTTTGGATGATATGCACACTAAGCTTACCCATGCTGTGATTGATGATAATGATGATGTAAGATTGAGCAATTGGCTCTTTATTATTCCTTTTTTAAGGGCAAATTTTAGAAATTTACGATTATTGCTGATTGTCTTGTTTTTTTTTTCTTTGTTAAAGACTAACAATTGTTGAAATAGTAGGGGAATTTCAAGAAAAGCAAAATTTTAAGTAACCAATTTTTAATGCATTTTGTTCCTTATATAAGCATGAATTTTGGTGCTGATGTGCAGAAAATGAATTTATGTTGCTTATATTTACATCTTTTTTTTTCTAGCTCGACCATGAGAATAATGCAGTTGGCTACTATTATTTTCCAGATGAGTTGTGGCCATTCTTTCTTCACGACTATGTCGAAAAGAACGATGCGAATTTGTTTGTACTATTTAATCAGCTTACAGTTGAAATAGCTTTGCGATTACCATATCAGGTCAGATTACTTTTGATTCTTATATAAATATGATGTGTTATAAAATTGCTTTTCCTTTACAGTTGAAACGTTTTGGTTTAGCCACTGAGGTTAAGGAAATGCTATTTTCATCAAAATGGATACATTTGTTGATTAAGGTATACTTTGTTTAGTTGTTGTTGCTAAATCATTTATATTTTTATTGATGTGTTTGATGTCTCGTTTCAGTATATCAGCTGTACGAAGCCCCTCAATTTGTATACTCAAGTTAGAAAAGTGAAGTTCATTTTGAAATTTAGTTATGACTCATTATATTTATATTAGCAAAATTTATAATTTTAGTTGCTCGTTTATATTTGTGGTAGTGTAGACTTGTGCAGATGGTATATGGATAGAAATCTTTTTGAAGATATGTTGAATGGTGTGTTACGTTACACAAGGCGTATATTTTCTGCAAGCACATGTGTTAGCCCATCACGGTTGAATAATGCTTACCATTTGCATATGTGTTCAATAGTAAATAAATATGTTGTCGTTGTTTTGAATGTGAAATATGATTTATCCTTTTGTTTTTAGATGTGGCGATTGAAAATTTGCTTGCGGATCACTACTGGGCGACCACTCAGTTTTCAAAAATTTTTGTATGCAAACGACAGTAAGTAAAAGAATGCTTTTTATATAAACAGCAGTTCTAGCAGCAGATTGCTGAGTGAATTCGATTATTTGCTAATGTTTCTTTCTCTCTCTCTCTCTCTATGTGTGTGTGTGTGTAATTCATATTTGACATGTTTTAGAAATATTACGCGAACTACTTTTTGTGGTCGGTGTTAAAATTCACAGAAATATTACAGAATGCGTTTTGTCGTTAATTTCAATGGCATTCGGTGCTGGAAGTAATAATATCGGTAATTTTTGTTTTAATCTTCATTATGTTTTTGTGATTAATTTTTAGATTTTTGTTCAGTGCTAATTGATAAATATTTATGACTTTAATTTTAAAGAATATTTTAATATGTTCAATATTGGTAATGATCATGCTGGAATTATAAAATTATTTTATTTTAATTTTAGTATCAGACAATTTTGCCTTTTCACCTGAAATAGCAAAAGCTTTGGCCACTTCTATTTTAAAGGACAATGATTTTCCGGCACTTGAACAGTTTCTGTTTACTCTTGTCATGCAGACGAGAGAGGGACCGCAGAATATAGAGCCACTGCAGTTTTTCCGAAATCTGATGAAGTATGAGAGTCTATGTGTGATATAAAGCTAAGAAAGGATTTACTTTTACAAATTTTGTTTTCAGGTTCGCACCGGCTCCTTTAGCCAGAAACTTTGTACTTTACGTTTGGAAAAAAATTATACCGCGTTTTTCAGAATGCGGATGCAGATCGTTGCATATGATTCCACTACTTTGTGACACATTTGGATTTTTGACCGATTTAGAAGTATGCACAGAAGCATAATAATAATCTTTTTTTTTTAACGGGCAAATTTGTTCTTGTTTAGATGAGAAGATTGATGAATGACATCGTCGGTTATTTTACTCAGAAACGACAAGCCATATTGATTGATCCAGTTTTTGCACTTTACTCGTAAGAATTTGAAAGAATTCTATTATTAGCATTGTTATTATTATTATAATTATAATAGAAGTTGTGTTGTTTTTTTTTTTTAGAAAAATTGGGAAGAAGATACCTATTGATGGTTTTGCTTTTGACAAACGACCATGCTTCGCTTGTCACCGGCATCTGACTTCGTCATTCGTATGTTGAATATTATACATACATATATATATATATGCATAATGTGCTATTTGTTTTTGTTTTGTTTTTTGATTAGGAAGGAGAATTATCAAGATTGGTAAAGTATACTCAGCACAGCTCTACAACGGTATTTATGGAGTTGCGTTGTACATATGAGATTGAAAGATTGGTTTTGACAATAGTCCAGAAATTGCAAATGAAACTGCTTAAAAAGATGGAAGTTTATTATTCTAGCAGAGAATCCCTTTCATTTCTCGACACTTCATCATTGTAAGGATGAAAGGATAGCAACAGTAAAAATTTTATCTCCTTTACTTTTTGCCAGATCGAAATGGTGTGTGGCAATGAATTGTGAATTGGCAGAAAATCAGCAGACAGTAGTGATGGACTTCACAGTGCCAATTATTGCCCGATATTTATTAATACATTATTACGAGTTTTACGAAATCAAGCCTACGCCGCCGCCGTTGCAGACTTTTTTCAATTGTGGAGCTTGCATGAATTCATATCCGAACTTGTGCATCGGCTGCACACATGTGGCTCTTGTTTGTAGCAACTGTACCGAAAGAGCTTACATGAATGAAAGTGCGTTTTTGTGCCGCTGCTGCGGTAGTAGCCCTCATGCCGAATTGAAGTACACAGTTCGTGCAAGAGAATCGGCTGCTTTACCTCCAGTGACGAATCTTTCTGATGTGCAGAAAGTAAAAAAAAAAAAGAAAATGAAAACTTTATTTCTTTACGTATCTTCATTTTATTTTTTTTGCTTTTTCCACACAGGTCTCGCATGAAGGTAATTTATTACTGGCCAAAATCGACAACGCCCTGAAAGAAATGGAAACTGACTTGACAGATGTTCAACAGTTGGTAGAAGTTGGCGTTTTATCCGCAGAGCATGATGTAATTTGGAATTTTCTTCTTTTCTCTCTCTCTCTCTTTTTTGCTGTCGCCAATGTTGGCTGGCATATGATCCGCTTTTGTTCTTTGTTCAGGATGTGTGTGAAGAGACCGAAACTCAGAAATCATCTGAGAATAGTGGCAATCAAAATATAATGAAAGCGTCTAGATATGAAGAATATTTGAACTTGTATCACAGCAAGTGCAAATCAAACCACCGGACGATAATTCTGAACTATGAAGTATGTTGTGTGTGTGTGAAAATATTGTAATCAATAATGATGACAGTGCTGTTTGTGTATGTATTGCTTTTGCTAGGAACTGAGAGATTATTTGAAGTCTTTTTTTTTGTGAATCTGATATAATATTATCTATAATATGTGTTATTCAATAATAATAATAATAATAATAATGACAAAGATTCTTTTTTTTAATATATTTTTGATTTTGTTTTCTCAATAGACGCAGATTTTGATAAGAATGGCTGTGTTTGAATTTGAATACGGTGTGCTTGACGAAAACAGCCTAACTGCTCAATATTTGAAATGCAGGTAAACTATGTTTCAATTATGCATTTGCTGTTATTATATATTTTAATTTCAATTTATTTTTTTGAGGGGGAGGATAAATGTTTCTTCTGTTTTCACTTTTTTTTTCAAACTGTGCACTGTTGAAACTTGCTTGTTTCTGTCAAGTTTATGAAGTGTATTGTTATTATGTGTTATAATTATTTTCTCATTTTTAGGAAAGAGTGTTATTGTTGCACACTGTGGTCATGCAATGCTATGCTAATTTTAATTGATAATCTGTTGCGTCGAGTCAATTTTGACATTTCACCATTCACTTCAGATGTAGTAACAAATGCTTTTACTTTTTTTTTCACACTTACGTAATCATTATTGTTTTTGTGTGAACAGGGCTTTATTGACAAGGTAGTTACATTTATATTGAACAGTACGCCGTTGCGATCGGATCCAGTCTGCCAGAGTATTTTGTACAACCTTTCCCAAATGTACAACTTCATTGCGTTTAGTATTTCTCAACGTTTGACAGAAAGTTTGTTTTATTCACTTGTGAAAGGAACGGTATATTATCATTTTATTTATTATTTTTTAAAAATATTATTCGTGAATTTGTGTTTTGGTACTACTTTAAATTTTTCTTGATCTTAGAATGAATGCGTTGGCGATTATCTTGACATTATGTATAATTGCGCCAGTGCCGAGGGACAAAGTTCCGACGTGTGGTCCACAACCAGTATGTGCAGATATATATATATATATATATATATGAACGTACTATGAGAAACTTATTAACATAGTTTGTTTTAATTTTTCTAGTGGCGGACGTTTTCAAAGCGGCTCTCTGCGCTGAGCCAACCCCCACGGCGCAGTCGATTTTGGGCGTCTGCTTGAAATTGTTCACTTCCGGCAAATTTGTATTTTTCAATTCCGAAGAGAACGCCGCAGGCGTGAATGCCCATGGCATCTCCATACGCGATCACATGGGTAGTGATTTTGGTAAATAAATACAATGCAATACAATACAATACAATACAATATGCAGAATATTTTGCAGTATTGGAAGAAAGATCACTTACTTTGGTGTTTTTTGTTTTTTAAGGTGAGCCGGCGAAATTACAGTTTGATTTACGCAAAATATTTCAAGCTGTTCTGCATAAGCCGCCATATCGAATGCAGTCGGTCAATATTCAAGGTAGTGATTCCAAATAAGAGACAGATTATTCATTTATCAATTATTTCTTAGTATATAAATAATTGTTTGCTCTTTGGTAGCAGTGCTGTGATGATGATGATGATGATGATGATGATGATGATGATGATGATGATGATGATGATGACGATGATGATGATGGAGTTATTTATTTATTTATTTCTCTTTTGTGTGTTAAGGTTTCATCGCCGTGATGGTAAAGTTGCTTACGCATCAACATTCTCGATATATTAGAAAAATGACAGCGGCATATTTGCTTACGTTGATGAACGATCCAGGCACGTTGCGGGTGCAGATTTTTGAGAATCTTCTGAACAGGTAGGTATTTTTGCATGCTTGTCTAGAAAATTTATTTTCTTGTTGGTCACAATTGGAAAAAAGTATTTGTTTCAGAATTGTTCCATTGTTGTCGAAGTGTGAAGATCGAATTGGCGAGTTCTTTGGCTTGCTCTTAGAACTTTTGGATGATCCAAGTTGGAGATCATTTTTTCTCGAGAAAGGCTTTTTTCCAACTTTTTTGCAAGTTACATCGCGGGTAATATATTGCATTTGTTATTTTTGTTTGTCGTTGTTACTTTTTTTTAAAAAATATATTTCTTATTATTATTGTTAAGGAAGTTGAACGTCTGCATAAAATTGATCGCTCACCTTTGTCGCAGGTAGATTTAGACTGCGGATACCTGTTGTTAAATGTTCTAAGTAAGAATGCATTACTTGTTTTTTGTAACAGGGATTTGTAACACTTCAATTTTTTTGTGAATTGTTCAATTTTTAGAAGTATTTGAAAAATTGCATTCCTATAATGAGCTGAAAGATCATTTGAACCGCAGAGCGGCTACGACGTTTTTATATGGCCATACAGTGTTGCGATCAATGGTAATTAAACGTAGCGTTTCCGTTAAGTACGCTCAAGAGTATTTTAAAATGCTTATTGACTGCCTGGAATCCGGTGAGTTTGGAGTGCAGCGGACGACAGACGTGTTAAATTAAGTCGCTTTTTTCTAGGTGATGCAGCACTAGTGAGATCCTATGCGGAAGCGGCATTTGAATTGCTCCAAAGCGAGTCAGTTGCAAGAAATTGGCAACATGTGTTGCACATTTGTGACAGTATACGTTCCGCGATATATCCGGTATAGAAGTTTATTGTGTTTTTGCTTTTCTTACTTAACTGATCATTTTTCTGTTTTGTGTTTGTAACATTGCAATAATGCAAAAGTGAGCAGAAATTTGAGAATTATTTTTGAATTATATTTAATTTATTGTGTTTATGGTTTTCTTTCAGTTGCCAGAAATAATTGCCGCAAATTAATTAAAATGTTTTACAGGAAGCAAGGCAAGTAGAACAGTTTCGGATCAAAGTTTTCCCAGATCGTTCTCAGGATATTTATTTACGCGGCATTTTGCCCAGTGGTACTTACCTTTCTACTGACAATGATATGGGTCCCAGAATGAGAGATATAAAGAATAAAATTTGCCGCGGTTGTGAAATGATTTCATTTAGCGAGGACGACAATACTTTGGAGGTAGCCTGAACACATGATAGATGCTAATTGCGTTTACATTCGTGATTGATTTTTTTGTTTTGCTTTCTCTCTGTAGTTGATTGTTCTGCATAGAGTAATTGCTCTTCATCTGAATGTTGCTGATGTGTACAAATACCTTTGGCTACCGGAGAGAGGTGATGATGAAATGATCATAACTTATCATATTCGTGGTATGAGCAATGTACTTGCTGAAGAATATGTTTGGGAGCTTCCCATTACAGGTACAGTAATGCATATGTTAAATGTATCTTGGAACACACGAAAGTCGTCGCTCTTGAATATATACATATAATGATATTTCTTCATTTCAGGAGAAGCCGACGTCTTTAATGTAGCGTTAATACACCAAATTGGAGGTGAAGCAGCTCTGGTGAATTGGTGAGATTGTTGACGCACGAACATTTATATATATATATATATATATATAAGCGGTTAAAAAATTGTTTGTTGTTTTGTTTGTATTTTCAGTTTGGATGCGGTTGATGTGTTGGAGAAGCATGGTGTTTGTAATGTAATTGTTGATCTGTTGAGAATTGCTTCTATGGTGAAAGAAAACCGTCTTGCTTTACTGTCACCAGAGATAAGAACAATACCAGTGATTATGAAAAAAGTCTTGCTGGTGTGTAATTTGTTTATTTGTTTTTTCTATTCTCTTGTTTCTTGGTGTGCAGAAGCCCGATTCTAATTCAATTAACTTCAGATTATGATGGACGATGTGAAAACGCAAGGTCTGTGTTGTGATACGATGCTGAGAATCATTTGTAGACTTTATGAAGATGCTGATTTACTCAGTGCATCTGAATTCGAGGCGAGTTGTGAATGAAACATTTTTATTTCTTTTTTTTTTGTCTCTTAATTATTATTCATTTTCTTTTCTACAGAATTTTTCTCGATACTACTTGACAGAAATTGTCATATCATTGATGGATGTTGTTCGCAGTAGAAAAATTGGTATTGACGAACGTTCAGAAGAGTTAATACTGAGAACAATGGCATTGGTGACAATGGGTAACAGAGAGCGGGTTGATGCTGTTGTAGAATATTTCGACGAGTTTACTGATTTTTTCAGGTAAAACCAAAATAATATTTATTTTATTATGAATGTGGATATAACAAAAAATTAGCAATAATGCAATATATTATATATATGTTGTTATTCGAAAATTGTATTTGTCTTTTAAGTGAATTTTTGATATTTTGTTTTTCAGATATGACAACAGTTGGACGGTAGATGAAGAAACAATGGGACGAATGTTGTGCTTCTTTGTCAATGGCTTGCCTGTACTATATTTGTTGTTGTTATTATTATTATTTTAGCAGTGTTTATTTTAAAATGCTTTTTCATGTGATTAGGAATCTGCCAACGGTTCTTGTATCAGAGAAGCGTTTTTCAATAAAGGTTTTGTCCATCGGGCAGTTAACTACTTGTTGAACAACTGTCCAACTGCTCATCATGTCAGGTTGGTGTGATTGATTGAGAGAAAATATTGAAAATATTTTAAACTATATACATTTAATATATTTATTTTGTATTTTTAAAATATATGTGCAGTGCTACTTCGTCAGAACTGAAGGAATTTTTGAGAAAGCCAGCACTGGAATATGTTATGAAATTTCTCATTGGTATTTGTCGATCCTACGAACCGAATCAGGTGAACTTGTATAGAGTTGATTGATGCAACGTTTGTTTGTGCACGTTATACATTGCAGTTGTTGGTAGTGGATGGTTGCTTGTCGACTATTAATTGCATTGAATCAGTCCCTGATCAGCGTAATTTGCGTAGTTTATCTCATCAACTGATGTATATTTTAAGTCAGAATCAGACCACTTCTGCGAAGGTGTGATTTGTTTTTTTAATTTTATTCAGTGTCCATTTTTTTTAATTGTATGTTTGTTCATTTATCAGGTCGATGCATTACGAGAACGTACCCGAATGGTGAAAAAGGCAATAGCAACAGTTAGTCGCAACGTGGAGCTTGAAAAGCTCGGAATGAGAGTAACGTTTGTCAGTTCAGAAACGTTTGTTGTTTTATTAAAAAAAATTTTTTTCATTCAGATGTCCAAAGATGGTATTGTGAAAATTGCTTCGTCCGTTTACTTGAATGTAGATCTTCCTGACGAAGGGCATTTTGCTTGCGTTATATGTCAAGAAGGATTCCACGTCTCACCATTTCAAGTAAACCAAATGATAATTTGCATCCTTTATAAAATTTTGCTTGTTTGTTTATATTTTTAATTCTATTTTCCAGGAAATGGGCATATATGTGTTCATGAAAAATGTTTCATTACGAGACGTGATACAGGATAGAGTTGATGGTTTTATTCCCGAACTAGTGGGACCATCAACCGTTACGCAGTTCAATTTGGTGCATTACCAGTGTCATAGCAATTCGATTGAGTAATATATAATATTGTCATTGTCATTATTATTTTATTTTATACTTGACTGAACAGTTGGTGAATTGCTTGGTTGAAAAAATATTCTTCATTGCTGCTGACTCTTTTTTCACTTTGAAATTACATTTTAAGGCACGCCAGTAGTTTCCGTGATGAGTGGGATAGTGCGGCGTTGCATAACGCGAACACTTTGTGCAACGCAATACTTCCATATCCTGGACCACAAATTGTGTTAAATAAGCAACTTTCGATTATGAAATGGTTTGCTGCAGATTTTTACTACTTATTCAGCTCATTGAGTTTTTTTTTATTGTAGCTACGAAAGACAGTTCAAGGAAGTGTTTCCTGGAGTGTTACTTAGTTGTAATTTGGTGATTAGTGATTTGACATTTTTGTTGATACGATTTTGCTGGCGAAAGTCATTTTCCACCGATAGCCAAGGCGGTGGCCCGGAATCGAATATGCATTTGATTCCATACATGCTGTATCTGGGTGGATTTGCTTTAGTTGGGATGGACGAAGATGATGGAAATCGTTTGCGTTCGAATTTGGACCAATTCTTAGCAACTGACAGTTCGCATTGGTTTGCCAATGCTTTTGATGTTCGTTTGTGTTGGATCTCAGTGATCAACGATCGTTGCTCAATTTGCATTATTTTTGTATTATTGTAGGCGAACGGGTTGTTTTTTCAATCAACTTTGTTCATCCTTTACCACGACCAGAATGCCTGGGCTGAGCACCGTTTGGACATTTTGAAACGTTTTATATGTGCTGGGCATTGTCACGCGTTATTTTACCGAAATAGGTTGGAATAATAATTGTGTTCCATTTTATTTAAAATATATTATATGTATATATCTATATATATATATGTTATTTTTTAGTGAAAAACATGAGCCGATTGAGTTCAGCAATTACATTCCTTATTTGATATACTTTGCTTTGATCAATTCCATTTACACGCACATGTTCAAAGTATGGTGGAAATGTCTGATTTATTATTTTTACATTTTTAAGATTCTGTTTGTTTTGAATATTATTTAATTTATTTAACATTTTTTTTGCTATGCGTTTCATGTAGGGCTGCTTGTTGCGCCGTGTTGATGATGTTTTATGCTGAAAGTTGTTAAAAATTATCATTTCAGTCTGTATCTGTAACGCCTGCGACGGAAGATACTTGGTTGAAAGTAATGCTGTTATATATTTCTTCCAATTATATAGAACTTTATAACAGCACCACGCAATTGTTTACTACTTACGAAGACGATCTTTTGCAGTTTGCAAGTTTTTTTGAATTTTGTGATATTTGCGGTACGTACATGTTATTTTGCGTATTTTACTTTTCATACTTTATCATTAAAAACATTTTTTGCTTCAATGCAGTAAAAATAATAATAATAATCCAGTCTCACTATTGACTTTGCTTTATTTTGCAGGATTGCTCCAATACATTACCGATCCAGATACTTTTTTTAGCAACTGCTTGTCCATGTTACCATCGGAATGAATCTGTTTTTTTGATATGCAAGCCAAAATTTATTTCAACGAATTTTTTATATCACACACACACTCTTGTTGAATGTGTATTTATTTTGGCTTTTAGATTTTTTTTTGCTATATTTCAGAAGTGTTTTATTGTCACATTTTCTGTTTTGCAATTTCATTGAACGCGAGCGACGAATGCATTGTTTTTAGCTCAATGATTGGAAAATGTGTGAGACAATAAATATTACTTTATTATTATTACGAATTAAAGTTCATTTATTCAAAATAAGAATAATGTGTGTTTTATTTTTCTCTATTAAGAAAACCATTTCAAAGATTAGTAATAATTAATAATAAATAATGCGCGCCGAAGGGCGGCAGTCAGTCAATGCTTTAAAAAACAATATTGCGTAAGATGTTCGATTTGAACGTTATTAAGTTATTATTCTGTCATTAGTTTTATCATGTGCAATTTTCTTCTTTCTTTAGTTTTTACCCAACTTTTGCGTAAGTAAAGCAGACAAATTTTGTCAATTGTTGTTAGTTCGAGTTGATCAAGCACAGCCGCTAATTACCTAACACATCATCAAATTAACAAAATAGATTTGAACAACAGTGAAGTGAAAAAAAAACATCCTTCCACAAAACGAACGTATTTTATTAACGTTTTCTTTTATTTATTTAATATGCAAATTTTTTGAATTCAACTAATAGTTTTGCAAAAAGTAGTACAAAGCTTTACACTACTGTTTATTTATGAAGCTGATGTTGTTTGCGCCCGTTTCATCAATCTTACTTAAATTGAATCGATACTTATAACAACAAATTGATGATATTTATTCAATTTTTATGAGTTGTGTGAAATAAATAATTCTGACAATCAGCTTTAACACTGTTCGCAGCAGCATGGCAAATCAATAGGCACAAACACAACGTAAACTGTAGTAGAGGTGCAAAAAATTACAAAATTCAGCAACAACAGCAGACATCAATCAATCATATTGGTCTCTCAGATCTGAGCCGAAGAACAACGTACCAAGTTTGATTGCAGTCGCTTAAAATATGCCAACCTTAAATACACGTAACTTATCTAGTGTTTTAACCTTGAAAATCAGTTACTGTACTTGTCACTTTTTCAACCTAACTGGGCAATCGCTTTTTTAACGCGTTTGCAGTGATTCTGAAACATCCAGTGCTTAGGTAAACAAATGAACGAAAAATCATTATGAATATATTCATTCACGGGCAGTTGACATTCGCCATGAACTCAGAAAATCGACAGCATTTATTCGTGTTAAGTTTTACCGATTTCACGTCTTTTCGTTCACGCCCATTATATATATAAATATATGATCATGCTTTTATGATGCTATAGCTCACCGCTCGTGAGATCATATTTTTCATCCTGAGCAGGATGTTTGCAACAGAAATAACATTGCCTACCGTTGGCAGGCACCGCTATTACTTATCCAAAATCACCTAATTGTGTGGTTTATGCCGCATTGTTCCACTCCATTGTTCTATAATATGTGGTAAAATCGAGCAAGTGGTTCCGTGAATGATAGGCTATTGATACAGTGTACCGTTTTTCCTCATTTTTTCAATTCGAAGCAGTCGGGCTCCTGCAGTAGCTCAAGGAAACGGTCATAGATTTTCACCTATTCAATGTTGTGTGTTGTTTTTTTGCATGTTATACTGGTTGTTTTACAGCTCAAAAATTATTTTTGTATTAAAATTGTAAATGCTTATCTTATATTCATTCACTAAAACATCCATTAAACATTAAGAGTAAAATTCACCAAACACGATCTTCGATCAATTGTTTGAACCTGATGTCAATTACAGTAATGTTTGGTTATACAGTAGAATTGGAAAATCGTCGTTCAGGACCAAGCGCGATGAGGAATAAACAATCTGTTCCAACTGTAGAAGAAATGGCCCAGGAAAAGCTGACACAAGTATAGTTATTTTTTCTTCTAATCAATTTTAAAATTTGATTTATAGATCGCAGCGTCGTACTGGGCTAGTTTTGGGAACGCACATCGTCCTTTCAGCGCAAAGGTTTGTTGATTTTGTTTTAAAGCTTATATTTTAATTAATCTTTAAGATTTTTAATCAGGTTGTCGCTGACATCTATAAAAATGAGCTACTGGAGAAAAATTTTGCCGTACGATCAATTGTGCTGCTTGAGTTCAGGTAAAAGTGTTTTGTGAAACGTGACAGTTTTGCAACTCGTATTCCGTTATGCACAATAATTGATTAATATTTGCAACTTGGATTAATAATCATTGCTTGTTTTAATGTAGTCAATATTTGGAGCGTTTTTTATGGCCAAATTTTGATGGCGATACAGCAACAGTCGAGCATGTTATGTCGATTTTGGTGATGGCAAATGAGAAAATACGCGAATGTGTTCCACTCTGGCCAGTATGAGAGAATTAATTCAACTGTACTAATCAGTATGATAGTTTGTATTTAACAGATATTTTTCACTCGAGAAAAAGAATTTGAAAAGTTTTTTACAAGAGTTTTGGAAATATCATTGGACGATGAGCTTTTAACCATCGCTGAGCAGCTGCATGTGATAATTTTTCTCAATCACTGTTTCACTAGTGTGGTAATTTGTTTTGAATTTGTTTTCTTAAAATTGCATTGTCCAAGAGGAATTTTTAAGGAAATCGTTAGTGTTCGAAGTGTTGTGCAAAAAATTATCTCACTGCCAATGTGGATTTGTTTACCTGAAGTATATTTATTTTTGGTTTGTGCTTTGAGTTTATCTTATGTTTTTGTCTTTAGGCAGTACGTGAGCAGTGTTTAAATGATAACATGAAGTTGAAAAAATATTGGAAATACAGTCAGAAGCAGTTTGACAAGCTTGACGAAGAAAGTAAAAGAAAGACCTTGTTTTATTGGCGATACATTTGTGATTTAATCAAGAAATTTCTAAAAATATTGCATTCAATTCCACCAGAAGAGGGTATGTTGCTTGACAATTTGCATATTATTTATTCCGCATGTGTATTCATTTAAACGCATGTGATTGTTTTAGAGCAGTGTGATTTGAATTCAATTCGGTATTGTGAGCGTTTTTTGGAAATGCTGATTGATATGGAATCTTTGTTGCCAATTCGAAGATTCCTCAATATTGTCTTGTTGGAAAGCAGAATACTTTGTTATGGCACTCTCAGCACGCTTGTGAAACGTCATGATGGTAGACTGTTTACGGAAGTGGGTTGATTGAAAGAGAGAAATTTAGCTGATTTAGATGATTCATTTTATTACATTATAGTTGTTGAATACATTGAAACGTTGCGCCTATTTTGAAATAGATGATTTAACAGGTGAATCATTGAGTCAAAAGGAAATGACCATCATTCATGTAGAAAGAATAACCAAGTTACAGGTATAAATTTGCATTGCCTTTACATAACTGCGTTCTCGGTTTGCTAACTTTGCACTTTGTTTCTGTTGATTATTTTCTTTGATGAATCCTTTTTTTATTTTCAACAAAGTTAAGCTTAATTTTTATTGTTTTTGTGGGCTTGTTATTCTTACAAAACACAGATAGTACAAGTTGTTTAGAAGTAGTTATATCAGCCAAGCTGTGTTTTCAGTTTGCCTGTTCATTAATGACCATAATCCGAATGTAACACAACAGTAACAATAGCATATGTTATAGTGTCAGTGAGATGTGGAATTTAACTCGAATGAATGGCATATTTTTAAATATATTTTTGAAAGTACAAATATGTAATTTATAATTTTTTTTATTTGAAGCACTTGTGCACAGATGAATTTTTTTTTATCTTGGATTAAATAGTTTGTCACTTGACATGCTTTTAGAATTTTGTATTCCAACTAGCTTCTTCTCTAGTGACCACTATTTTATTGTTGTAATTTTTTTAGGAATTAGTTTTTCAGAAGTATAATGACAAAATGACAATTTTCTATTTGTCACCAATCAGCGAGGTTGATAATCGAAAGAATTTGTTTAAATATTTCTCTGTTCTGAGGTGAGATTTTCTTTTGTTTTTTCTTTTTCCCTTCCCATAAAATTTGTCTTTTGAAGTGACGAAGAATTGTTGAATTTATCTATTGATTTGAATCTTGTGGATCCGAACCACATGGAAGACCCTACCTTGAATAGAACATTACTCATGGAAATGATGGTATTTGTATTTGAAATGTTGGCAAGATTTGCGTTAATTTTGACTTGTTTTTTTCACTTTTAGGTGAATCATCATGAAAAACAGCCCAGTCAATTGGATCGTATCAATGAAATGTCGTTGTACCCATCGGAGGAGATTCTTTGGAACGAGAAAATTGTGCCTGTCGGTTACTTCAAGCACGCAAGTATAGAATGAGATCCAGGTTGAATAGTTGATTTTGTTGTCATAATTAAATGAAATTACTGCAGCATGTCTGGCTTTGCCGAAGCTTGGTTTACAATTTTTGACATTGTATGATTATCTTCTGCGCAATTTCACTTTGTTCAGATTGGAATCAACATGTGAGTTGTGATTTGTAAAAATTGCACTTTAAGTAAATGTTGAAATGTTGTGCAGATGAAATTCGATTGGACATTGAAGATGCTATTTTTCGCTTGAAACCTTGGCAGCATGAAATGGAAGCAAATACTTTGGTATACGGCAGTTGGGCAAGGATGGCGATGCCCATAATGCATTTTGCTGTGATTGAAGTGGGCAGACCGAAGGTTGGCGAAAAAGCGCCCTCAGTGGTACGCGCTGATTTGCAATTGATGTTGAACGTTCGACATGATGTACGAACTGAATGGGAAAGTGAGTTATTTTGTCCTGTTGTTTGTTACTTTTGTTATATGGTGATTTTTTACTTTTGTCTTTTGCAATTTTAGATCTTCGTAAACATGATGTGGGCTTTTTGCTTACTGTTCGACCTACTGCACCGCCGGGTACTCAGTATTGTCCATCTGAACCGTTTCTACCTCAAATACCTGTGGTATACGTACGTGGTTGTGAAATTGAAGGCATGCTTGGAGTTGATGGAAATTTGATAGAAGAATATGGTAAATCGATTGTTACCAATTATTGTAATTTCACACATTGCAAACAATCACAAATAATGCAGTTTATTTTTTTTTTAATTATAAATTCGTTTCAATGTCAATGTATGACAATTTTGTAACATTGTAATTTTGCTTCAAATGCAAATTCAACGTTCAGGACAATTATATTTGTCAATTTTTTAAAGTTTTCAATTTATTAAATGTTATATATATATTTTATCAGATTATTTGTTGTACAATTTTACAGGATATGTTGTTGTTATTGTTTCAGCTCCACCCGAAGCAAAGTTGGGCTTCAACAATGATGTGAGAACATTTCGAGTGTTGTTAGACTGCCAGCAGTATCGTTTGGATATGATGCAACAAGAAAAAGGAGGAGAGGTAAAGAATTTATTGTTTTTGAAAAATCAGTCGACATTGCTTTTATTTATTAAATTGTTCAAGAAGGCCATTTTTAAGATTAGTTAGTTTAAAAGAATTTATTGTTTTTTCCGTTTATTGCGTGTCGTCTAGCAATGGAATGTTTGATTTAAAATAAAAAAGAAAAAAAACACATATATACATTGTTAAATAATATAAATTTGCAAGTAGGTTTGTAAAAGCATTTCAGTTTCAGGGTTTGAAAGCAGCATTTCAGTATATTTATATGTTCAGGATGTATATCAGACGTTCAATGTATTCGTACGCCGTAAGCCGAAAGAAAACAACTTTAAAGCAGTCTTGGATACAATACGTCAGCTAATGAATAGCGAATGCGTGCTTCCTTCTTGGTTTAATGACTTGCTTTTGGGCTACGGAGACCCAAGTGTTGCACACTATTCAAAGTATACAGATGTTTATTTATTTATTCGCAATATATTTTTGCCTCTTCATGTGCATTGATGAAACAGTGTATATATTTAGATTGGAGGAGCAGTTTGCAGTATTGAATTTTGATGACACATTTCTTTCTGTTGAGCACGTCAAAGAATCTTTTACTGATGATTACGAAATTATTACCAATGAAAATGATTTGAAACCACCTTACAGGTATAATTGTTTTTTCTTCAAAAAGAATCATTTATAATCTTTGCAAACGTCTATTTTGTTGTTATTTATTTAGAATTGCACTCGACGAGACGGAGAAGAAAGTTCGTATATTTCAAGAAGAAGATGAATCCAGGGGACCGTATCCATTTTGTAAACGACGGTTCAATACAGTTCTATTTACGAAAGCTCAAGTGGAGGGCATATACAGCGGCATGCAGCACGGTTTGACCGTGATTGTTGGACCTCCTGGTACTGGTAAGACTGATGTGGCGGCGCAGATTATCAACAATATCTACCACGGTTGGCCGTCTGAACGGACCCTTGTAGTTGCCCATTCGAATCAAGCTTTGAATTATTTGTTTCAAAAAATCACAGAACGCGATGTGGACGAGCGTCATTTACTTCGATTAGGTGAGCGCAGTTGTGTTTTTGTGAATTTTTTTCCTTACATCTATTCTGCTCTGCTTGCAGGTCACGGAGAAGAATATTTGGGCATGGAGAAGGACTTTAGCCGAGAGGGTCGTGTTAATCATATTCTTGAGAAGCGACTGCAGTTGTTGGCCCAAGTGGAGCGTTTGCAAAAGAGTATCCAACAAGCGGGCAGCGGTGATGTGTCTTCTTCATGCGAAACGGCATTGTACTTTTATGAATATCAGTTGCAGCCGAGGTGGTTTGAATTTGAACGAAAATCCAAGGAGTGCCGTCGGGTGGGGAAAATTTTCCCATTTTCGGCTTTTTTCGACGATTTGGGCGGAGCACTGTTTGCAGAGGAGGAGGAGGAAGAAGTGGTGGAAGAGAGCGAGCAGCAGAAATTGAATTATGAGAACAATATGCAAATAGCTCATTCGTGCTGGAATTACATTCGTAGCATTTTTGATCAGCTGAACGAATTTCGCGCGTTTGAATCGTTGCGCAGCCGGCACGATCGAGTGGAATACTTGCTCACCAGCCAGGCGAAAGTGATCGCAATGACTTGCACCCATGCAGCTCTGAGGCGCAAAGAGTTCGTCGACATGTATTTCCACTATGACAATCTGATCGTTGAAGAGGCGGCACAGATATTGGAAATTGAAACGTTCATTCCATTCTTGTTGCAACCGACGGTGCAGGGGAAAAATCGTCTCCGGCGCGTGGTGTTGATTGGTGATCATTATCAATTGCCTCCAGTAGTGAAGAGTCAAGCGTTGCAGAGGTACAGCAAGATGGAGCAGTCGATGTTCACACGTTTGGTGCGTCTGGGCGTGCGCACGATTCATCTGGACAAGCAGGGCAGAGCTAGGCAAGAGCTGGCTGCGTTGTACAGTTGGCGTTACAACAATTTGGGCAATTTGCCTCACGTGCTTGCGAATGAAGAATTCTTGACAGCAAATGCCGGCTTTGCGCACGCTTTTCAACTGATCAACGTGGACGATTTCAACGGAACTGGTGAAAGTATTCCAGTTGCTCATTTTTATCAAGTATACAAAGTTTTGTTGTTTTATTTTATTTGTATTTTCTGTTTTTAATCTATTTGATGAAGTGTAAATGTAATGAAAATGCACTAGTGCAAGGATAGGCAAACTTTTTCTACCACTGACCCTTTAATAGATTCCGTGATGCCTCATCGACCCCCAAGCTCGTAAAATAAATATTATTAATACTAAATTTCTTTATTATAAGGTATCCTTTACCCCCTTTTCACCCTTACTAATTGTCCATCAGATTCATTTCACCTTTACGTTTAATTATCCTTTCTTCAATTTGTATATCTGTTCCTATAATGGTCGTATTCGTGTGAATAATAATGTTAATAAGTTCATGATTAAATTGAAGGTAGTTGATAACTTTTCATGTACTATTATGATATTTTTTATTTAACTACTTGGCATCGTAAATGAGAAGGATGTGCTTGATGAGTAGTAGCGGGTTTAGTTGGTTTAACGGTCGGTTTAGTTGGTTATTATCTAAATCGACGAAAAACTGAATTCATTTCGAACATTTTTCCTTTGCTCTTTCGGTTCTTATTCAGTTGAACATTCACAACTGACGTGTATGTATAGATAGATGGATAGATATTGATTTCTTTGTTTGATTATATTATAGAATCTGGCCGAAGCAGAATTCGCAGTAGCCATTTTTATGTACATGCGCATCGTGGGCTATCCTGCGGAAAAGATTACCATTTTGACCACCTATAATGGACAGAAGCATTTGATTAGAGACGTTTTGCGAAAACGCTGCGCGTCGAATTTATTCTTTGGCAAGCCGGCCAAAGTGAGAATTATACACTTGATATAATATGCTTGTTGACTTTTCCACCTGATTTATTTATTTTTTTGTTGAAATTATATTTTCAAATAATGCATAGGTGACTACAGTAGACAAATATCAAGGTGAACAAAATGATTATATAATTTTATCGTTGGTACGAACAGCAGCTGTTGGACATATTAGGGATGTGCGTCGTCTTGTGGTTGCGTTCAGTCGAGCAAGGCTAGGATTGTACGTTTTAGCTCGAGTTTCACTGTTTGAAAATTGTTTCGAACTGACACCAGCGTTTCGCATGGTGCGTATATGCATTTTCATTTTGCCTTCTTGGCTTCAGTGAATCTTTACATTGTAAACCATTTTTTCAGTTTCAAAATCGTCCTAGAAAATTGATTATAATACCAAATGAAGCCTGGCCAACGAAACGATTGGTAAATCACTTTCACTGTAATTGATTTCTTATGAAGGAAAGTTTTCTGATTTTACTGTTCTGCAGGTGAACGAAGCATCACCATATTGTGAATTGACGATAGATGACATGCCACAAATGGTTAACTTTGTGTATGATTTGTACGTTTCCAATTTCGACGTAATTCAAAAGGAGCACATGAAACAATATGGAAAATGGTTAACGGTATCGTGTGCTTTTTGTGCGTTTTATAATGTTGAAATAATTACTGATTTGGTTTTGTTTTCTCGTACAGCCTACAGAAAGTTGTCCGCCTGTACTTCTGGACAACGAAAAGAAAGATGTGAAACCTTCTGAAGAAGAAAATCAACAACCTGAAGACAGTGCTATTGTATTTGAAGTATTGGACGAATGACAGACCTCTCGCATCAGTGATCTTAAAATACATACATTGATAGGGTTTTTTCTTTTAATTTTTTGCACAGTTACGAAAATGTACATAACTGTGAAAAGCAAATATTTTTATTTTCCATATAGATACACGATTGAATGTTTTATGAAAAGTTTGCTTTTTAAATTGTATTCAATCATTAGTACTTTCTGTGCAGTAGTTTTACAATATAAACGAAAATATACGGAAGAGCAAACAAAGTTCACTTTATGGTGAATTTTCATTATGTATATGTATATACAGGAATGCTCCGCTTAACGTTGTTTCTTGGCATGTCACGTGACACATTTTTCCTTAAAGCGAGAAATTTAGCCAAGTATTTTTAACAATCAAACAGATTAAACGACCACTAATAAAGCGCAATGAAAATTTTACCCGAACAGGACCAAATCCACTAAAATATCGAAAATGTTTCCCTTACTAAAATGCAAGCATCCTGTTTCCGTTTCAGCGTTGCTGCTTTCCTGTGTATTAAGATAGGCATTGTGACAACTTTAGAGGCCATTTATTCCACAAATACGGCGTAGTTTGCAATGAAACTTTTGCAGAACTTTCTAATCTAT
>JYDO01000159.1:67183-100521 GCA_001447755.1 Trichinella papuae | reverse complement strand
TTATAAACAAGAACGACTTTAAATAAAAAAACATACAGTTCGAAAACTTTAATTCTGAACCTGAGCACAGTTAAATTTAACTTAACCCTATTTAAAGGTAGCTCAAAGCTCAGTTGTTCAGTTTCTCTTTGTTTGTGTTGCTGTGCGGTCGGTTTTTTAATCACAATGATGAATGAACGGTTGTTTAATACAATTGCCTTCATTGAAGAAATTACCATCTCAGTGGAGAAGAAGAAGTACAATTGTGATTTATTCAATTTAATAGAAGAATTTGTCGACATCCACGAACCTGACTATGAAACATTCGACTGTCTTTCTTTCAAAGAGGTAATAGATTTTTATTGTACTTTACGCCATTTGAAAAGTGTCATTGTTGGCACTGATGTTCAAGATCGAATGTTTCCCAAACTTGGAAAACTGATAGACAAATGTTATCAGTGTACTGGTTTGGAAGCTACTAAGAAGGATAACAAACAACGTGTGAATGTTATCCAAAGCACTGGTGGAAATAATTCAATTAATAAGAAATCATTTGGTTATTCAAAGTTCAAGTTTAACTTCGTGAAACCGAAGCGTCGTTATTATGATGTTATCCAAGGATGGTTGAAAGAGCAGAAATCTGATGTGCCTCCGGTGTTTCCGACAAGAAGATATTGTAATAAGCAAGTTTATTTGGATATGTCAGAAAAAATGTTGGAAGATTTTAATGAGAAGAACATAAACTTCAAGCATACAATAGAAATTCTAACGAATGTAACGATTAATTTTTTGAAAAGAAAAGTTTCCATTATTGGAGAAGACGAAGACTGTATTGATGCGGCTATAGTACTATTCTTGCATATAAATAATTATCCATCGTTTTTTGACATAGCGTGTGAAATGGTATTAAAATATTTGATCAATATGGAAAATGTGACAAGCTTAACTGATGTTCAATTGGCAACATTGGAACATGAACTGAATTGTTCAAAAAAGGTGAACGATTTTCAACATAATGAAGATAGTGATGATGGTAGCTATCCATTGAAAGCGGATCGTGGATATTGTCAATTTTTGGCACCCATTCCGAAAAGATATGCAGCTGATCAGTGGAATAAATATTACTATGATTTTATGGACACCTGTTTTTCATTTCATGAACAACAGCAGGAAGATTTGTTTTTTGAACCTGTGAAAAATGAAAACATTACACGTCGAAATCCGAGTCGGTATAAAAAATTAATAATAATCAAATCTACGGATGTTGTGAAATTGGTTGGAAGATATGGCAGTGTTTTATGGGCGATTCAAACGATCAGCGACACGTTGATCATTATTGAAAATTTCCCGTTTACAAAGAATTTCAAGAGAGTGATTTTATGTGCGGCAAATGTGAGAAATTTGAAATCAACTATTCACTTTATCCGTATTTTACTTCAACATAATTTAAATATGCAACGTCTTGCTGATAATATGGCGAAGGCTGCTAATCTTAATTTTTCTGAATGGACGGTTATTTGAAGAGACTTTCAACGATGAAGAAAATCAATCAAAAAATTGAAAATAACTTGCATATTTTATTTTTAAATTTTTAAAAATATTTTGTTTTTATTTTTTTACGTTTGCATAAATGCAGACTGACTTATTTTATTTCTATGAACAATGATGCTGATCTTTTAGTCATATATGATGATGATGACGTTTATTTTATTTGAATAATAAATCACCTTTCATGCAATATCAATTGTTTTTTAATTATTCTGATAATTCATATTTTATGAAATATTGTCCATTATTCAAAATATTGATGGTGGGAAAATTTTTTATGGCAGTAGCTCAATAACTCAATGGAACTTTCATGCATTTCATTACTGTTTGTTCATTATTATGTTATTCTTTGTTCGTGCATTCTGCTTGTTTGTGTGTGTTACCGTAAATTATATCTAAAATTTATGTGCTTATTCAGTGACCCATCTGCTGTGTTTGTTAGCACTCATTTTAATGACTTTTAATGACTTTATCTTTTTGGCGCTTTTGAAATCCGCGGATGTTGAGGGCCGACTACACTATGGGCGGTCGACACCCATCCGTCTGGAGATTTACTGATCTACTGAAGAAGGAGCATGGGCTTATATGGCCAAAATTGAGCAGTCAGTTGCAGGAGACCCAACTCTGATTAAAATGAAAAAAATATCGCGATCTTAATGCGCGATCAAATACAGTGGCTAGCAATTTTGAGTCGTACAACATAATCGATTCCTTGTGCGCTATTTCTCATAATTATATGTCATAGTTGTTTTAGTCAATTGTTGCTTATGTTTGTGTGCTGTCCGTGTTTGCTCGTGTGTATTGTTGTTGCACCTTTGTTTTCACAAATAAAAACTACTCATTGTTACTTTTATAGTTCTTATTATTGGCATTTTTATAATTATTATGCTAATTACTGCTTCCTGGTGCAGAAGGCCATCATGGCAATATAACGTTACAACGCAAAAGTAATCTCGTGTAACGTGATGTTGTGTACGTGACATTACGTGCCTGTACCAAACTTCCTACTTTAAAGAATATATCAAATTTCAGAAAACGTAAGAAAATAATATAAAATAAAGCAAAATGATTTTACAAATAGAACTATTTGCGAATAAAGCTATATGCATAGTTATATGCAAAAATTGTGAAATAAAACAACGTGGAAGATATCATCGTGGATGATTGCACATTCAAAAAATTTAATTAGTATTAGATTCTGCTGAATATTAGATTTATTTTAATTTTATGCATCCAGCAGGCATACATTCAATAACTTGATGCAAAGAATTTTTATAAATTTTTATTTAAAAAAATATCATAATCACTGAAATATTAATTGACTCTATTAATGTAACAAATACTGTGATTTTAGCATAAGCAGTAGTCATGAATATAAAAAATAGTTAAACTTATTTGAAAATCAAAATTAAAAAGTTATTGAAATTGTAAAACATATATCATAAAATCACATCAATATATCTATGTAAACTGTTAAAATAAAAGCAAAAATTTGTTAAAATTAATGAAATAGTTAATATGAGTGAGAAAACAGGTTAACAAATAAAATTATTTGCGATTCAAAAAGTTGCTATTAACAGCATTAGTGAATTTCATGAAAGTGATTGATGGCAAAACGGTAGGAGATAATCGCCAACTTTTGTCGTCCAATTCTTCGTAAAACAGAACTGAACAATATGGATAATTTCCTCCCATTGAATTAATTTCATTTTGTGGAATGTTCGTCTCATCAGCTTTGTTCAAATAACGTGTAATTGCATCCATCGTCAAACTGTGAACAATGAACAAGATGTTACCATTTTCTGAAAAATTAAAATTAATTATTGTTTTTAATAAAATTGAATATATTTTTATAAAATATATGAAAATATTTTCATTTTACCACTTTGAGTATCCATAATTGTTTTAAAAGCGTTAATGCAACGTTGATAGCATTCCACAGAAGTTTCGTTGCGACGTTGACGAATTTCACTGATACTCAAAATTGGCTTATAAGTAACATCAATTTTATATTGAGCGCTTAGCAAATCACTTTCTGGCAACCAATTTGGCAATGTTTCATACCAAGATAACCATTCAAAAAGTGCTGGCTCGATGCACATTTTCAAATTTTTGTTGCTTAAGCATTTTAATAAGCATTGACCAGTTTGAATACATCGCAAAGATGGAGAGACGAAAATTTTGTACGGTTGTTGTTTGCCTAATTTCAATGTACGTCCAACCATCATTGACATGATATTACCCAATTCTGTTATCGGCGAATCATAACGATAATCCAAATAATCACCAGAACGAAATGGGATTTGCAATGGTTGATTCAAATCATACGGTCTATATTTCCCCTATGAATAATAAAAAAAAATTAAATTCAATTAAAATAACAAACAAAGAAAACAATCAACTACTTGTTCATTAAATGCCATATCAACCCATTCAGGAAATATGCGATCCATTCTTTCAGCATTTCTCAACAGAATTACTCGACGACCAGTACCATTCTCTGATTCCATTGGTTGTGGTTTTGATTCTTCAATTTTTTTCACGATCACATTTTCTGCTTCTTTGGATATTCCAGGACCAGATTGATTGAGCAGATCATTTGACTCTGCAATGCACTGATTCCCAGCCATTGAACTCATCATTGAATATCCACTAACGGACAACATTGCAGACATAGTTGCATCATCGCTGGTGGTGGATGCTGGTCCCTTACTTGAGGTTGGGTTTGATTTCGGAGCGGAATTTTCTTTCATCTTCGTACACAAATTTCGATTCGAAAACCAAGAGAAGAGCTCGACCGCACAAGGAAAATCTTGTAGCTTAACTGAATTAAATCAGCTCAGTATCGTTGTGATATCTCAAAACTTTAAAATGTCATCAACATTTTAAAAATAATTTTGTTTAAAGTCGCTTTAAAGTTCTTAATGATGACCTTAATAGGATTAACAATTTAAACTTAATTTTTTACATTTCTGATATTTATTATTTTTGATTTTCATATTTCTCTAAATCATAAAATCTCTAAACGTTTGCGTTTCTATGTAGCAGTTCAAACAATATGATTTATTCTTACAATTTTTGTAATAAACTATGTTTGCATAAATATATTGTTTTTCACTTAATTTCTTCTGACTTTTTTAATAATAAGTCAAAAATATGTCATCTTTCAAATGCTGGCGTGAGTTAATAATTACTTCATATGTTAACTGATAAACAATGTCAAGGTGCTTATTCATTGAAAATTTATTTTCACACTAAAAGAAGAAAAATTATATAAATGAAGTAGCAAGAAATGAAATTGACAAAAATAAGGTTATAACAACAGTAAAAATAATATACACGCATTTAGTTGCACATACATAAGAATTTCAATATTACAAAATTATGAAATATTTAAAGTGAGCTTGAAGTTAAAAATAATTTGGGAATTTTCAGTAGTTACATCATCATAATTTTCTGGATTAAAAATAATTTAAAATATTTCATAAGATATAAATTATCAGAATAATTAAAAAACAATTGATATTGCATGAAAGGTGATTTATTATTCAAATAAAATAAACGTCATCATCATCATATATGACTAAAAGATCAGCATCATTGTTCATAGAAATAAAATAAGTCAGTCTGCATTTATGCAAACGTAAAAAAATAAAAACAAAATATTTTTAAAAATTTAAAAATAAAATATGCAAGTTATTTTCAATTTTTTGATTGATTTTCTTCATCGTTGAAAGTCTCTTCAAATAACCGTCCATTCAGAAAAATTAAGATTAGCAGCCTTCGCCATATTATCAGCAAGACGTTGCATATTTAAATTATGTTGAAGTAAAATACGGATAAAGTGAATAGTTGATTTCAAATTTCTCACATTTGCCGCACATAAAATCACTCTCTTGAAATTCTTTGTAAACGGGAAATTTTCAATAATGATCAACGTGTCGCTGATCGTTTGAATCGCCCATAAAACACTGCCATATCTTCCAACCAATTTCACAACATCCGTAGATTTGATTATTATTAATTTTTTATACCGACTCGGATTTCGACGTGTAATGTTTTCATTTTTCACAGGTTCAAAAAACAAATCTTCCTGCTGTTGTTCATGAAATGAAAAACAGGTGTCCATAAAATCATAGTAATATTTATTCCACTGATCAGCTGCATATCTTTTCGGAATGGGTGCCAAAAATTGACAATATCCACGATCCGCTTTCAATGGATAGCTACCATCATCACTATCTTCATTATGTTGAAAATCGTTCACCTTTTTTGAACAATTCAGTTCATGTTCCAATGTTGCCAATTGAACATCAGTTAAGCTTGTCACATTTTCCATATTGATCAAATATTTTAATACCATTTCACACGCTATGTCAAAAAACGATGGATAATTATTTATATGCAAGAATAGTACTATAGCCGCATCAATACAGTCTTCGTCTTCTCCAATAATGGAAACTTTTCTTTTCAAAAAATTAATCGTTACATTCGTTAGAATTTCTATTGTATGCTTGAAGTTTATGTTCTTCTCATTAAAATCTTCCAACATTTTTTCTGACATATCCAAATAAACTTGCTTATTACAATATCTTCTTGTCGGAAACACCGGAGGCACATCAGATTTCTGCTCTTTCAACCATCCTTGGATAACATCATAATAACGACGCTTCGGTTTCACGAAGTTAAACTTGAACTTTGAATAACCAAATGATTTCTTATTAATTGAATTATTTCCACCAGTGCTTTGGATAACATTCACACGTTGTTTGTTATCCTTCTTAGTAGCTTCCAAACCAGTACACTGATAACATTTGTCTATCAGTTTTCCAAGTTTGGGAAACATTCGATCTTGAACATCAGTGCCAACAATGACACTTTTCAAATGGCGTAAAGTACAATAAAAATCTATTACCTCTTTGAAAGAAAGACAGTCGAATGTTTCATAGTCAGGTTCGTGGATGTCGACAAATTCTTCTATTAAATTGAATAAATCACAATTGTACTTCTTCTTCTCCACTGAGATGGTAATTTCTTCAATGAAGGCAATTGTATTAAACAACCGTTCATTCATCATTGTGATTAAAAAACCGACCGCACAGCAACACAAACAAAGAGAAACTGAACAACTGAGCTTTGAGCTACCTTTAAATAGGGTTAAGTTAAATTTAACTGTGCTCAGGTTCAGAATTAAAGTTTTCGAACTGTATGTTTTTTTATTTAAAGTCGTTCTTGTTTATAATTTTTTTTTAATAATTTGTTTTATCACGAAAATTTCATTATTAATTTATTTTTGAATTGTAATCTTTTATTTTGAAAATCTTATTTAATTATTGCGTTTGTGGCACTTTTTTATTGACTTGCTTTATAAAGTGGTTCCTCATGGCGAAGGCGTGAAATTTTTTTATGGCGACCTTGTGCTGGGCAGTTATTCTCAAATGTTACGCAGCATAACACTTTATATGCTGAAATTATAGAAGTCGCAGCTTACGACGAGGCTTAGTTAATTAATGGGTATTTTTACTGCGAAGTTCAGCTATTGGTTAGCTTGATTGTGATTTTTCATTATTGCTATCTTTGCGTATGTTTTGAGAATAAAGTCATTTTCGTTGCCGTCAGTTTTGACAGTCTCTTCGCACTCAGTTAACAATGCCACAAGCGGATCAGCTCGTTAAGCAAGTTACAACATAGGAACTGGAAGGATAGACTGCAGTATGGGACGTGCCAAGAGAAACAGAAATAATTACAAATAAAATAATATTCAGCTTATAGTTCATTATTTATTTGTAATTAATTTTAAACTATATTTGTTTTTTAATTATTATAGCCTTTTATTTTCTGAGAGGTAGGCGTAAAATTTTAATTAACTTGATTTTTTTCCTACTGTTGCTTACTGTCTTTTATGTAAAGAATTAAAAATTTTAACAAGAATGGTGTCGTTTTTTCTGAAATCGCTTCCCGGTAGTCGTTTGTAAGTTACATGATTTTTTAATTAATTAAATCAAATAAATGAGTGTTCTGCTTTTATTTTTCGATTCGATTACTGTGATAAAAATTTGTTATTTATTTGGAAAATTCATTTCACACACATAGGTGCAAAATACTTTTATGCAAAAAGTTGAAAAAAAAAGTTAACTGACATTATTTGATGATACACTTAAACAACTGTAATGTTAATTTTTATTTGTTTAGAATGAAATTTGCACAGCTTTCCACTCGTTGCATTTTTTTTCTTCAGTTTGTGATCCATATGCTTTATTTATATTAATTCTTTTGCTATAAAATGATTATTGGAAGAAACGAAAGATAAATAAATACTGATGAAATGCTGCATTTTTTGTGTGGCATTTAGAATATGGAGAAAATATATAATGTTTGAAGTTGTTTTGCATAATTTGAGGATTCGAACTAAATTTTTTTTTTAATTTTGTGAAATTGAAATTGCATATAATAATGCAATAATGGTTTATTAAAAGGCAGTGTCTGCGTAAGAAGCACACATTACCCGATTTGCCGTATGACTTCGGTGCTCTGGAACCGTATATATCTGCTGAAATTATGCGATTGCATCATCAGAAGCATCATGCCACCTACGTCAACAATTTGAACATTGCTGAAGAGAAGCATAAAGAAGCACTAGCGAAAAGTATTTATCAGTAGTCATAATATGAATTAATAGGAGTGGCAGTAAAAAAAAAATTTCTTTTCGCATTCATAATTTCAGAAGATACTACTGCTGCATTAGCGCTTCAGCCGGCTCTTCGTTTCAACGGCGGTGGTCACATTAATCACAGTATATTTTGGAAAAATTTAGCTCCAAAAAGTGGCGGCATGCCTGTTGGAAAACTGGCGCAGGCGATTACCAACAATTTCGGTTCTTTCGATATATTCAAAGCGAGTCTCACCGCCGCGTGCATTGGTGTCCAAGGTTCCGGCTGGGCATGGCTTGGCTACGACGCCAACATGAAACGACTGCAGATTGCCACTTGTGCAAATCAAGATCCATTACAAGCGACTACTGGTAAATTTGTCGTTTTTCTTTTCTCACAGTGATTTTCTTTTTGTGCAAACGCATTTTATTCAACCCCTCTCTTCCCGGCCTTTATTTCAGGTCTGATTCCACTGCTCGGCATTGATGTATGGGAACATGCGTATTACTTGCAGTACAAGAATGTCCGAGGCGATTATGTGAAGGCAATTTGGGAAGTTATCAATTGGAACGATGTGCAGCAGCGATTTGCAGACGCTGTTGGTTCTGGTAATTAGACGACGAAAATTGCTTACCAACTGAATCGTGTATTAGTTAATTCAGTCAGTTTAAAGTAAATAATGATGATATAAAAAGTACGAATAAAATTTAAATAAATGTGCAGCTTTATTTCACCAAAAAGTTAAACTGATAGCACGACTGCTCATATGTACAGTATATACTATGCGTTTCTGAAAAATATTCGATTGTAAAAAGGAAAAAAAGGTGAACGCTCATCTTGTGGTACAGCAACTTTGACACTTTTCGGAACGTAGAATAAATAATGCTGAAAAAATGAGCAAAGCATTTTTTTTTGAAGTTTTCAAATTTTATGGAATATAATGATAGAACAATTTCCTCGATGCACATATACTTTGCTTCATCGAAGAGGAAGGAGGGAAGAGATCTTTTTCAAAGAAAAAGAGAAATGACAATAAGTAGTAGTATAGTAGTCAGCAGTAGTAGTAATAATATAATAGTAGACGCTCACCAATTAAAAATGGAAACCGTATTTCAAGCAGTCTTCTGAAACCGCTGCAAATGAATGCAATAGTCGAAATATAAAAAAAAATTATTCACATTTTCAAAAGTCGTTCAGTGAAGTCCAGGAGGGGACGGTTCGTTACCTTTATGCGGCCAATAAATGGCGTCTTCGAAAGGGCTATACCTTTGAAAGTTCAAACCTGATGGACCGGCAATGTCTTGCAAATCCGCACCAGCATTAATTTGTATCCAACTGGGATTGTTCAAACCGTCCAGCGGAACATCACCAAATACCCTGAGAATGACATGATAGATTAATAACAGAAAAAAAAATAGAAGTTGATACAATTTTGTCATTTAACATTAGAAATATAACATAAGATTCTCAAACTGACTGCATGTTTTGGACGTTTTCAATGCTACTCGGGCCAGGTGGCAGCCAAAGGTGATCCGAATGAACAACTGGCGACACTGAAGGCAATGGTATCTGCGCCGCTGCCCCTGACAATGTCTGTTGCGACATCTGCTGCTGCATCGACTGCAGTGCTTCTCGAGTATTCATAGTCATTGACTGTTGCTGTTGTTGTTGTTGTTGATGCTGCTGCTGTTGTTGTTGTTGTTCAAACTCTGTCAAAATTAGAAAAAAAAAATTAATTTGAAATTCAATTTCTTCCGTATATGTGAAAGCAAGCAAACAATCCAACCTGAATGCAACAGGGCACTTCCACCGAACTGTACATCCGCCGTTCGTACGCAGTTATTGCCTGAAAGTGGGCAAATTAGAAAAAAAGCAGTTGCTGGTATATATATATATATATTCCCCATCATTTTACATGGAAAATTGTGCTGACGAACAGCATTGGAAATTGCTTGACTGGGAATGAATGCAGAGGGTCGCATGGGATTTTGCAATTCCACTTCGTTGACCGCGCAATAGGGTCTGCTGCTTTTGGCGCTCATGGTTGTTGTCGTGTTAGCACAAATTGGTGGCCTCTGTCCAGCTTGTTGAATGAACTGTTGCAGGGATGTCATGTTGACCGTTCGGAAATTTCTCAAATTCAACAACTGATTCGCGACAGCAATTGGAGAAGGTCTGGATGGGGTGCGGTCGTTGTCGGACGGCGGCATCATCAGCAGTTGGCGTGTAAATCTGCCCAAATTGCTGTTGTCCATCGCCAGATTTCTCGCAGGTCGCCTTCAAAAATTTTTTACAAAAAATCAACATACAATCCAATAAATAATTCATATTTAATTTTGGTTTATTTCTTCTTTCCTGTCAACTTACATCAATGACGGCACAGGGTCCCGGTTCACCTGCATCCGCTGCAACAGAAGACTGTTGTTCACAAAGTCAAGTTCACGTTTGTTCACCAACGGCGTTGGGACGTCATTCCTACGGTAATCCTCATCGTCACTGCTGTCCAACGTCAAGTCGATGATTTCTGGCTCATCAGCACAACTGCTGCCACCACCGTTCCCGCCACCGCCACCGCCCCCGTCGCTGACTCTGGACGCAAAATTCGCTGAATCAACTCTTGAACCTTAAATTATTTTCGATTTGTCATTTTAATTTCAGAGGCAAAATATCCAACTCAATAAATAACAAATGAAGAAACTTTCGCACTTACATTTAAACTGGCCACGACCACGCCCCCTGCGCGGCATTATAACACCAATCGGCAGTGATTGATCACTGGCTTTTTGCCGATAGCCTCGACGCCGACCCCTGAAGCACGTTCTTCCTGTAAAAAGCAAAAATATAATAATTTTTTTTTAATTTCATAATTGATAAATTTCCAAGCAAAACACACACACACACACACAGGACAACGACAACAACAGAAAAAATCCATTACCTGAACTCACAGATGGTTCTGTTTTGCACACTTTATCTGCAGGTTCATCTGGCACAATGCTGAGGTCAACACTTTCCACAGCCCGCCTTGCGCGAACGTTCTCTTTCATCAATGACCTCTTCACTTCATTCCAATTGCCATCGATGTCAATGTTCACAGCAACAGCATCCCGGGACGCATGTTTCATCAGTTCCATGTAAAAGCTTTAAGAATAAAAATATTTAATAATAATAAGAAGAAGAATAAGAAAATCTTTTGCAAAGATGAAATAATTACGCATCCAAGTGAATGTTCTCAAATGGCATTGGTATCCGACATATTGGACACAGCCAATCCGCCTTGTCATAGTAAAATTCCAGAAACGCCATACCGTCAAAGCAGTCCAAATGAATGCAGCTGCGCGATCGACACGGATATACAAGCCGTTGTTTGGACAACTAAAATTATGTAAATATTTAAAAAAAAAATTTTTTTTAATATAAATAAAACATATGACAACACTTGCCGGACAAATCAAAGACAAACGTTCAGATGTAAGCATCAATCCATCATCTTCTGCACCCATGCTTCGACGCACTACAAATACAAAATACAAACAATTGAAAAGAATCAACTGTGTGGAACTTTATCACATTTTATCTTAAATCAATTGATTGAAAAAAAAATATATTTTGAAATTCAAAATTTCACTTGTCACTTGAATTATGCCGCCCCCCCCCCACTTTTACAAGAGCAATATTAAATAAAAACACATTGTTTTCTTAAAGTTGCTTTTTTGTAATGATAAAATTATCACATGCTTCTAGTTTACTGCAAAAATGTGTATAAATTGCTTACGCAAAGATAAGAATCCTTCTTTAGCAAAATAATTTCTTTCGATAAGCATTCTTTTCATTTCTTTCAGAGAAAGCATGCGTACAAAGTCGATTGCAGCAGAACAGCACTAAATGTGATAAAAATAATTTCATCAAAAGAAAAAGTCCCTTCTTTTCCATATACAAGCTTACCATTTGAGTAGTATCATATGCCGGATAAAATATAAGCACTTCTTGTGCAATAACATCACCGTGTTCACGGAGGACATAAGGCATTAGATTAATTGGATGCGTTTCTCTTCCAATTATAATGCCAGTTTTGGAACAGATCTTTGGATGCTAAATTAATTCGTCAATTACAAAACAAACTCACAGTTACAAAGATGCAGAAATATCAACAATTGGACATACAAATGCAGGCACTTCTCGCCCGTTGCAGACAATTCTGAGGTCTTTAGGAAAGTCTTCAATACCGACCATAGGGCCGATGAAGCGTAGATGAATTTCAAAATTCTGCGCTTTCGCAGCACTGAAGAGATAAGCTTTGAAACATTTCACAAATAAAACAGTAAATAATTAAAATAGTTTACATTATTTGCAAAATTTGAGGAGTTAGTTTGAAGTTCATTCGAGTGAAGTAGGTTTCGTTAGTCGGATAACAACTGTATACTAAATTTTCTAAAAACACAACATAACATATTAAATAAATTTTCGTATTTTCAAATCACTTGCAAATCATTTTTATTCAACATCAAATAAAATAGTCATACTATTCATAGTTTTCGCATAAGATTCTAAAAAAAAATTAAGCTGAAATGATCAACAAAAAGCAGCTTCGTGCAACTATTGCAAATAGAAAAACATCTTACCAAATGGTCTGAGCGGAACCAATGATTGCTGCAAAATATATCTTGGATAAATTTTACTGCGATATTCTTTCTGTACTTGCTGTTTATTTTCTACGTCCATCTAAAAAAATTTCAGCAATTCATAAAAACTACAAATTTTAATTTAATCCAAATAATAGCAAAAAATTTACCTTTAAACGTTCAATAAATTATCTCAATGTATGGAAAACAAAAGCTTACAAAAATAAACATGCCATTGGAATTTCTGACAAAATAATGCAAACAATTATTATAATTAAAAAAATTCTAATACAACTAACTTCATATAAAAAACAAACAAACAGCAATCATTTGAAACAGTAGACAACAGTGATTAAATAAAAGCATCTTTAGGCATACTTTACAACAATCAAAGATTCATTGAAATTATTTACAGAATTAGAAAAATGCCAGTTTAACCTGCACTAATTAATTCGATCAATCATCAATTTTCTTTTTGAACTTCACATCACTGTGAATTAATTATAGTTGTAATTTTACAAAATTATGTAAAATGAAAAAACCCATTCAGAAAAAAATTCACATTCTGCTCAACATTAAAGTTCGATGAGAGAAACAATCGAAGAGATTAATTAGACCAAATTCAACAAAACATTCGCATATGGATTAAATTGATATTATTTGAGCGAAACTGTAAGAAACTATTTACACTTACATGAAAAATTTATAAAATATAATTAAAATACAATTACCATAAACTAAATTCATAAACAAAAAACAATTTTACTTTATCAAAATAGAAAATTATGCTGCAAAACAACAAATAAACAAAATTTATTCAACTGACAAACAAACTAAGCTTGCATAACGCATGCACAATGAGCATCAATAATAAATTTGTGCAGTTCTAATTTAAAACTCGTAACTTAACTTCAAATACAAAGTTCATTTTACAGTCAACGTTTGTCGTATACGGTTATTTATTAAAAGCAATTCAAAAAAATAAATACACAACACTGTCCATATATTTACAAACATACTTATACATTACGGTATAGATAACATAATTAAAATTTCTGAAATTGACGTGACACCACAGGTACTAAATGTTTTAAATGTAAAAGTAAATAGTAAATTTACCAATTCACAGTTCATTCATTGTGGTACAGTTTATTGAAAATATGAACTTACATTGATCAACTATCGATAAATTCAATCAATTATAAAGTTGTGATGCAACGTAAAAACAAACTATGCCTCCTATAAAACGTATTTTAAGCATAACATCAGCATAGTATTTTAAAAATACAGATGAACAACTGCATGTGGTGAAAATGACAATTTGCAATAAAACATTTTAATGTAAATAAGATGGCAAACATGTCCAGCTTACAGTAACCTTTAATAGATCTCAGGTAAAAATAAAAGAGTACCTTAACACTGAACGTCTGAATTGCTAATATTTCTGAATTAATTGTAAATTTATTTTCATAATTAAAAATACAATTCAAATTTTCACTGCGATGGTTTTAATTGCAAAAATTATTTTATTAAAGGTGGGCATTTGGCTTTCGATTGGCTATACTCTTATTGGTCAGATTGCTCCAGTCTTGTCATTTCTCTTTCGGTTTTTACGATCTACCGCTCGCGTGCTTCTGCTAATTTTCGCTCTCCGCTAATTAGTGCTGGGTTAACTGTCAACTTCAGTGCAACAATGATGAACAAACCACTCTGATTTGATTTCATTTTGAAAGTATAATTCAATGTAGATGTAAATAAATAAATAAACAACCTACAATTAAATATTCTAACTTTTGAATTTATCAAAACCTAATTTTACTTTACATTCGTACTGTAAAAAAGTATGCGAATTTTCTTGTCCGATGTAGCCTTAGTTTGTTGTGACGAATAATGCTTTTTTTTGAGTTGACCGCTGAACAATTGCTGTAAAAAATGTACTCGAACTGCGCCTGCTACTTTATATTTTATTTAAAACCGACGCTTCATCTTTCGACGTCGAATGTCATGCCATGGTAGTGACAAACACGACATCGACATCGGCACCGAGTATGCAAACAGCTTGCTCGAGACACTGCCGTCTTTAAATTATCCGCTAGAGCGACAGACGGATCTTCTGAAGATCTTGAGATGAAATGCGCCTGCTTGTAGGGTCGATGAAATGTGACGCAACGTGGGATGATTAAGCACTGTTTGCAGAATTTTAGAAATAGAAATTAAAAAAGACAAGTGATAAAAAAATCTGTGCGATTGTGCATGAGCTGTCAGGGAGTGAATGTGCACGCCTGTTCGAACAAAACAATGAAATGCACCACTAGCAGAACGAACTTGACAATCCTGGAACCACAACCTCTCCGCCCTAACGAGGAGGACAGGCCATAGTTACAAGAGTGATCTTTCTTAAGTAGATTTCTATTTCTGACAATCTCACTGTGCTTTTACACTTCTCTCAGCCTTACTTCAACTTTTTCAGGAGTCTATGAAAATATAATTTTTTTTTCATTAGCCTCAAGAAGTCGCCATTCCTCTTGTGTGGATGAATATTCAGGCTTCTTGGGGAAACAAGCAAAACATCACAGAAGCACTGCCGATCACTGAATGCTGAGCACTGACGTGCTTGCATTGCCTAATCGCTTCCCGATTTCATGTTGATAATCAAACCGGAAAAAATGAGTGAAATATTATTTCAAATATTACTCGTCTCTTTGTTGAATGCATCTTTCACCTATGTACAGTATATTTTTCAAGACAACTTTTCAAACTTCCTACGCCTTCACATGGTGAAAACGCGTTCACTTTTTTCACACAAATTACTAATAGAGAAAATGCGAATGAAATATATTTCATTTACCGTTTCTTTTGGAAATGCAAGTTTTATTGAAATGTTTTCTAAAACTTACTGTCATAAACAAAATGAAATAAATGAAAGTGCTTGAATTTCACAGCACCGACGAAAAGCATTTAAATTAAAACTGTAATTGTTAAAAAAAAACATTGTCCAATTTTAAATGATACAGTACAGTAGTAGTAGTGGTAGTAGACCTGCACATCACCTACACTTCATCAAATCCTTTGCATTAGTTGCTGATGACTTTTTGTTTCGGTATCTAATAAAGAAAAAACCACGTTAACTTTTTATATGTAACGTTCAAAATGAGCCAATAAATTAGCATACTTTTAGTAATTTATCAGTAAGTGTTAGTCGTAAATGAACAAGATTATCTTGAATTATAGATTATGAAAAAAATAGAGGTAGTTAATAAAAAATAACCGATTGCAGGATATAATTTAATGTGAATGAGGTTGTTTCAATTTTCTTTTCAAATAGAAGAACAAAACATACTTTGAAGCTTGTCTTCAGCAAGGCTAGCCGACTGTTCTGAAGTCAAATCGATGCAATTCGACTGAGGTGTTGGTAAAATTGGTTTCCAAGTTCCGTCGGAAAATATTTCAATTGTGGAAATTTCTTCTCCAACACTCTCCAAAACCGTATTCATAAATCTGAATCAAATCAAATAAAAATCAAATTAAAAATTAAAACAAAAAAAAATTATCAAATATTAACTCGTCCAATACAACACTATCCAGTGGTATACTTTGACTACAGATTGGACATTTTAGAACAGTACTGCTGTGAAATTGGAGCAAAAATTGCAATCCATCAAAACAGTCGATGTGGCAGCAGAGAGTTGAGCGACAAGCGCAAGTTATGCGCTTTTTTGATAACTGAAACAAATTATTGAAAATTGTTTCTTTAAATGCGAACAGCTAAAACTAAAAGCAAAATATGAAAATAAAAGAGCATAACATTAAATGAATTTAAACGTTCATTAAAATATAGTTTATAAAGGTATTATTACACAACAGATTAGCTTGAATTCACCTGTTTTACTTACAGGGCACTGCAATGAAAAGCGTTCCGAAACAACAAACACATCGCCACTGGTTAAATATCTATTCCCTGAAATATTTTTTAATTCAAAACATATCACACAAAATGAAATGTTTGCTCAAATAAAATGCACAAAAATTAACACTGAATCTCGCTCGAGCAGTGTGAAAAATTTGCATAATCAATTTCATTACATAAAGTTAAAAAGCAAGCTTTTGAAAAAGGTGGTCGCGTGAAAAGAGCAGACTTCTGCGCCAGGAGAGAATTGCCATGAACAAGTCGAATAGTGAAAAACAATTTTCCCTATAAATCATAATCATAATAATAATAATAATTTTGCCAGTTGAAATTCAAAAAGAAAAACTGTGAACAACAACATGAACATAAAACTGACCGATGATTGAAAAACACCATTCGGTGAGTAAAATTTCAAAATCTGTTCACTTCCGTCGCATGACAAATGGCTTGTGATGTTGATTGGATCATTGAAGCGTTGCACAAATGTGCACATTTTGGAGCACCATTCAGCAGGCTTAAAAATAGGCAAGAAAGCTTTTATTAAACCGATGCAAAAGTGCAATTTCAAACAAACATCAGCCAACATACCGGCAAAGCCAACTCTTGATCATTGCAAAAGATCGAAATTGAAGGCGGAAGCAAAGCATGTTCGTTATTTTCGTCCACAAGAATCAACTGCACTTCTATATCTTTCTTTTCCAACAATTCCCTATTTAAATGATATATGAAATTTATTTTCCCACAAAACTATTCTAATTTTTTTTTATACTTTGAATACGAAACTCCCAAGTTGAAAGCATGAATAAACTCGCCTGGTTGATTTTTATAACGATCACTGCAATTTTTCTCATCTAAAAATGCATAATGTATTTATATATATATTTTTTTTTGAAATAAATAAATGAAATTTTTAAAATTAACCAATTAATACATACTCAGAGGTTGCAAGGATTTGATGTTTCGAATGATTGGAATATTATCAAAATCATACAATGTAACAGAGTTAAAAAAATCCATAATTTCCATAGTTTACCAGTTTCATGTGAAATGCTAAATATTAAATAAATAAGTAAAGCATATCTTTTAAATTTTCGGAAAACAATTGTCATCATCTAAACATCAAATTGCATCAACAATATGCATTTCAAAACAGTAAATTAAATAAATAACTGAAAATTGAAATAATTCGAACAAATGATTGTCGCCATTATTGAATAAAATGCTCGTTATCGTGTATAACATTAATAGCAGCACGTAAAGTGTCAAACATAGCCAAAGAAAATACAGTGCAAAAATTGTTAACAAAGAAAGTAATTTTATTTTATTTAAAATCATTTAAATGAAAATCAGTTTTTTTTATTTCAAACGACAACAAATATTACTACATACTGTATAATATAGAATAAATAGAAAGTACTTCAAAACTCATGTGAGATAAAAAACAGATCGGAATAGGTTATGAAAAAAAAATTGAATAAAAAATCGAAGAAAAGTTATGATAAGTGAAAATTCTACTTGAAATATATGATTACACTGCATTCCAATTGCGTGGTGTTAGTTGGAATGTGAAATTCATGCACAATACAATTTTATTACAATTTATACAATTCAAATGCACTTCAACATAACAACAGTGGAAAATTGAAAATAGGAAAAATAATTTAAATATTATTAGCCCGAGTGAATCAATCAACTTTCTAATAACAATTGCTCTCCATTTTAACAATAGGCCGGCCGTATGACTGTAGCGTTTCATTGAAAAATAGGTTTAATTTGGTCACTGGTTCAATTAATTGTATAATGACCAATGAAATAAATTGAAAAATTTTAATTTCAAATTAAAAAAAAATTAAATTAAATAAATTTCAACTCACACTTTTCCATCATTATTACAAATAAATAAGTGTTCAACATTGCTGCAGAACAGAGGAAGTGCTGCTGATGAAAGCTGTTGCTGATTTATTAAATCATTGATTTTTCAGTCTTGATTATCAAATTTAGCATCTCGTCGCGTTGTGCAATTATGCTAAGGTTTCATTTTTGTATGACAAAATTGTCACAAAATTCTTTTTTCTCTACCGTCCGTCAGACTTTACTGTCATATTATAAAAGAATAATAAAATTTGAATTTACAAATTTTATTTATACAATTGCAAAACGATATAAATGTATTGTTTCATTACGATGTATTAATTTATATACAATTGTAATTATTTGTACAAACAAACATGTACCCTTATTGAATATTGTTCTTCAATTTGTTTCTTTGAAGAATAGCATCAATATTAAAATAATCACAAATGGTTACATCAGTGGTGCTGCTTTTTACAATAGATGGTCATTTTGCAATTTTCAATAATAATTTCGTATTTTTTCAATTTGACAGACAACAAAGTATACAACGTTCATATACTTTTTTTTTCTCGGCAAACAATTAATTTATTGAGAAAATTTTTAACTCGTACAATAATAACAGTAACTAAATGAAAAATAACCTCACACACACACACAGCCACACAGACACACAAAAACACATACATAAAAGAATTTGATAATCTACTGAAATAATTATGCTCTTTTTCCAAGCTAACGCAAATGTGAAAATAAATCATCACCGGCATGCAGAAAATAATGCTGGCCGTTTTAATTATTTTATCACAGCAGTAATATGCAAATTGATCAAAATTTTTGTGTGTGCTGTATGGAGAAAAGCAAAAGAAAATATTAGAATTTATTAACCCTTCAATTCACTTGCACTTGCATCTACATTTATATACCTTTTTTTTTTGGTTGATTGTAATCGAAGCAAACTTTGAAAATAAAAATTTGAAGAACGCTTCTCATCATAGAGAGCAAGCAAAAGTTGTTCAAATTGGGCAGGTTGATTCAGAATAATGAAAAAGCAAAAGAAAAAAGAAAAAGAACTGACAATAACTGCTAACCAAAAACAAAAACCATCATGTATAATAAATATATTATATGCAAATAAGAGATGAATAGAAGATACGTCTGAATAAATGAATAGAAGATCAAATATTGTATCAAATCTTATTTCAAAGCCTTTAAATCAAGAGCATGATAGCGAAGAATTTTAATAAAAAGCAAAAGAAAAAAAAAGCACTCCATCTTTCCCATTTTCTTCTCTAAGCAGTGCTGGTAGTTTGTTGGCTTGATCGTTGAATGTGTGTCGCTTTCTCCTGAAAATTGTACATTAATAAAACAGCAATATCAATCAAACTTCATAATTTTATTCACCTCTCCATCTTTATTGTACAAGATGGTTTGCACATTTTGTCCAACGCCCCAGTTGTCTTCACCTTCGAAAATTATCTGATTTGGTGGATCATTTACTCCACCTTGATTTCGTGCCCAAACCTTAAAAAGAAAGAATCGAATAATTTTACACAAAAACATAATAAATGAAAAATTGTTGAGAAAGAAATTAAAAAAATTCTCTTTTCTCATACTTTCACATTCTTTCCAGCTTTTAGGACAAATTTTGCCGGAAAAGTGAAAACAACTTCACGTTTTCCATCAATTTTCCTCTTCAATTTCCATTCATCCAACGGTTCATCCTGAGATTGAGGAAATAATCAAATTTCAAAAATTGCACATCTACCACCAATTAAAAGAAAAAACACATGCCTTTGCACGATGTGTGTTCTCCAAAACGATGTACTTCCCTTCCGGATTGCATTCACTGATGCTAACATTACCTTTCGCTGATCGTTGATAGCTGGTTCTTGTCGCCATTTCTCCTTTCACTACACGCATACTTTCTGTAAAAAATAAAATTTTCTTTTAATAAATTTCATACAAACAAAAAAAACATCATTGTCATGCTTTTACCAGTATCTTCTTGCTGTTGTAAGCTTCGAGTTTTGACAACCTGCTCGACGAGTTGACGCAGACCTGTTCGATTTTCTTCACCTTCAAGCATCTTCCTGTAGATGGCAATTTCTGCATCCAATGTCTGCTTGGTGTCAAGCAACATCTGCAATTCGACCATAAGAGCCTGGCACTCTTCACGCATCTTTCTAATTTGTCCGTCGCGATCATTCAATGCTGATTCATACTGACGTTGATCATCCTCCAATTGATATGTTAATTCTTGAACTTGTTTCTCTAGCAATGAATTCTAGAAAGAGAAAAGCAAAACTGAATACTGTAATAATAAGAATAATAATAATATTTCAAATTTGCACTTACTCGGCTTTCCAAATCACCCAACTTGCCACGCAAATCGCCCATCTGTGTACGAAGACGTTTCACTTCCTCTTTCTGGTATCCAGTTTCCATTGTATGTCTAGCTGATGCTGTCTGAATCTCTTGAACCTGAATTAACAATATTTTGCACTTTCTTAATATTGTAAAACGCAATATAATAATTTTTTAATAAGTATTTTATATTCATTTTGCAAAGTTGTTTCATTTCTCAACATGAGCTATATAAATATAACTATTAACTAATGTATTTTTATTTAAGAAAAAAAATTTGTTGATGTAATATTTAAATTTATAAATTAAAATAAGAAAAATAGTTTAGTAAATAAATGAATAAATAAATAAATAGTTGAGAAACAGCCTTTCCTCACCTTCAACTTATACCAAGATTCCATGTCACTCTTGTTTTGTAGAGAAACTGAATCGTATTCGTTGCGAATATCACGAATGGCTAGTGCAAGTTCGTTTTTGAAAAATTCACGATTTTCGGCAGTTGTATCACGAGCGGCCAAAGCTTGTAGTTCTTTGATTTCCTTTAAAAAAAATTAAATAATAACGGAGGAACAATTTAATTTAATTTAATTTAATTTAATTTAATTTAATTTAATAATGATAATTAAATTATGAAAAATCAAATTTACTTGATCATGCACACGACGAATGAAGTCAATTTCTTCCAACAAAGTTTGCACCTGATTTTGATAATCAATACGATTGAGCGTCTCTTGATCCAAGTCCTGAAATTATAAAATTGCAAATGAATGAATTTAATAAAATAATTTTCCAAAATTAGAAAACACAATTTGCATGATTAATCAATCCAAAAATGGTCGTTTGCTTACCGTTCTAGCTTTGTTCAGTTCACTTTGTAGGCGCATATTTTCCTTTTTCACTCGATTCACTTCATCTTCCAAACCTTCAATTCGACGACGAAGCAAATTCGCCTCAGCTTCATGTTCGCTCAATTGTGTCAACAGACCGTCAATTTTTTCCTGATCTCCAGCACGTTGACGTAAAGCATCTTCATACCTGATAGCAAAATAAGCAAACAAAAAAGTTTAATATATATATATATATTAAACTAATTTATTTATTATTATATGAAATCAAATTGCAAATGCGCGTTTAATGGAAATTGCAATTTTCATTTCAAATTAAATACAAAAAAAAACACTCAACAAGCAAGCAAGTACCCCCTCCCCTCCCTTCAACTGGTTCAGTTTGTAATTGACTTTGCAGAATTACTTGCTGTTTGATTAAACTTGCGCGAAACATTAAAATAATCAAATTTTTGTTTCTGCTAATACAGAAAACAGCAATCACGTGGTAAACAAAGAAAAAATCAATAAAACAAACTATTTGCTTGCTTGCATTCGCGTTTGTTCTTTTTGTTAGCAAAAATTTTTCGCCATGTTGGTAAAAGTGAAAAATCAATTGTACAACAAACAACATAATAATTTTTTTAAATTGATTTTTGAAATTACGATATAGAAGAAAATATATATTAATAATTGTATATTATTTGCACATCGTGACCAACTTGTTGTTGGTTGACATGGTTGATTTATCGTTTGAGTCGAAATGTACATATAAAAGCACATAAACAAACATGCGACCCTTGCAGCAAGCATCATCACCCTGACCAAACTATTCATTCACTTGTTCATGGTGAAAAACAAGCCCAACGAAAAATATTTGATGAAAATGATGCATAAATATATATATTTATACTAGGTGGAATTTGAAGAAGATTGGTAAATAAAAGAATATTATTTCAGGTCAGTGTTGCAATTTATGCGCAATCAAATAACTCCAATCAGATTCTAGTAGATCAATTTTTACAACTTTGCTTTATTGAGAATAGCATGTATTATTATTTATCATAAATTTCACAACCCACAAAAATCAGACTTTTGATAACAAGCCAACAAATGAAACAAGTTTTCACCATCAAGTCAACAACTATGTTCAGTAATCAACAAAATCGCTATTGCAAATGTTGAATAATAAGAAAGAATGAGAAGAAGGTCGTGCCAGAATTGTGTTATCTATCACCACCACCACCACAACCGAAACCACAACCAAAATCAAATACCAGGCAAAGATGATGTTTTCACATTTCATATTACAGTACTATACACATACAACACATACAAGTATTGTATATTGCACCAAAAATATTGCCAACCAGTCAGACATGACAAACTACAGTAGAGAATGGCAAGATTGGCTGGATAGAGAAGGTTTGGAAAATGAAAATGGATCCATTCATTGAATGAAATGGTGAAACTATTTTACAATAAAAATTAGAGCTCAAAATTTTGACGAACAATAAATAATTAATAATAACTAGAAATTCCTGCTCGACGACATCAAAGAGCAAGAGAAGTGGAGATGGTGAACATTTAACCAAGTTATATGGAATAAATCATCGAGCATTGCCTGAAGCTGAAAACAATTAGAAAAAGTACTTCTAAATTTAGATATCTGGCTGGTTGGTTGTTCCAAAACGCGTATTTATCACGCAGAAAGAGCATTTGCAACATTTTGAACGATGATAAAATTACACGCTATTATATCGTAATAATAATAAAATGTATTCATGAAATGGACTAATTTTGTTTGATTTAGGCTGAAATGAGAAATTATATATACATATATATATATTTATTTATTTAAACAGTTGAAATATTATTTTTCAAAAATAATTCACATCAGCAGCCTTCATCACAAACTTTGTCATCTAAACTTGAACACTGTTCGTGCACTTGAACAGCTTTTCCGCTGCTGCTAATTTGATAATATTCTTTTGCAAAAGTAAGCGAGTGAGCAATTAATTTTTGCCTGGCTAATAAAAATTCGTTGCTATGGTGAAGCCAAGAGTGTGGTGAACGATGATGATGATGATGATGATGATGACGAATGGAAATCTATCCATCTATCTGTCTGCAGCTGCAGAACAAAATTTCAACTGCTAATAAAACGACGATCGGTTGCAAATGTGCAATGCATTTTTGAAAATCAATAAGCAAAAGAGACACGCCCACGTCAAGGTGGTGACTGAAGCTTTACTACTATTTTGATATGTCAATGCTTTTTCATTGAAATAAAACTCTCTTCTGCACTGTTGCATACCATCATTGTATGCATATCGATTGGTCAATAAAAAGAGATTACAAAAAGCAATTATTTTTTTTAAAAAAATGCAAAAAGTTACATGCTGAAAAATGATACTTTTTTTAATAGAAATTTTGAAAGAAAGAATTTTCAATTGAAACAAAGTAAAAGCAAAGCAACGATCAGCTAGCTACCTAGCTAGTTAGCTTGAGGAAATTGTTGGCTATTCAAAAATAATCGACAAACGAGGATTAAAATCGACAGGAAATGAAAAATCACACACACACACACACCACAACGGATGAATGCAAATTGAGAATTTTTGTTCAAATGAGCAAACAAAAGGATTTATTTAAAAAGAAATAAATTAATTAATTTGCTTTAATAAAAAAAATTTGCATAACATGAATAAAAACTGATCATTTGTAAAAGTGTGAAAAGATCGATGTTGTTGTGGTTTTTTCTTTGGAAGAAAAAAAAATTTTTTTTTATTTTCAACTTTTGCTGTTGCTATTTTTTGAAAATTTGCACACACTGATGAATTTATTATTTGCGTTTGAAAATTCAATTTTAAAGCTCAAGTTTAAACCGACCGACTATTAAATGAATAATTATGACAAAGGGAAAAAATAGAAACAGTTGTTCAACGAACGTTTGCCACAAAGAAGCAGAAGCAGAAGTAGAAGTAGAAGAAGCTTGGTCAAAAATTTGCAATTAATTCTTCTATCAAATAGATTTTTCAAAATCGTCAAATTATTTATGCAAGCAAAAATTGAAGTAAACAACAAATCAAAGTTCAAATAAAAGACCAACACAACACAATTGATGCAAAATTTAAATGCAAATTAATTTTTTTTTTTAAAAAAATATTTGCATAATGACATTTTCATTTTATTTCTTTTTTGTTAAATTGAAATTCTTGTCAAGAAAGAAAAAAAAGAAAAGAAAATAGCGATGACTAAGCACATAAAGCACGGCGTTGGCGTTGCTGATGATATACGCGAGTTGTGATCAAATTGCCGACCGGTTGAAAATTATCATATTGTATAGTGTAAAACTTGTCCTCCCCGCAAGTCTTATTTTTGACATTTTCATTTTTCGGTCAACTTGAAAGATTAGATTGTAAAAAAAAATGGAATATTATTAATAATTCTTCGCTTCACAACACTGACGACGTTTTTTTGCATTGAAGTTGCAAAATTGTGCTTTTTTCTCATGGGCAATTATACTTAAAAATTGCTTTTTCTCCCTCCCCACCATCACCATTCCCCGTCTGCCCGGTTTATTGCTTTATTACAATGCTGGCATTAATGTTGTTTGTTCTAGTTTTGTCAAAAAGTTTGCCAACAAGTTCACAAGACAGTGAAAAAGTATGGTGGTCATTGTGAATTATTAAAATGCCATGCAAAAGTGATACAATCCAAAGTCCACGACAAGCTGCCACAACATACATCAGTGGAGGGATAAAACCAACCGACGAACCGGTCGGTTGTCAAGAAATGGTTCAAGGCTGAAAGTTAAGCAAAAGTGATTTGTCTTTTTACAACACACACACACACACACAAAGCATACACACTAAGTAAGACTTTAACGTGTGCAAATGGTCACTTGGTAGAGAATGTCATCGTCAAGCAGCCGACCTTCACTGATTTTCTGGTCGTCAAAAATGAGAGATACTGAACGGTCAACAAACTTCTCACAACAACATATATGTATCTATCTGCATATGTATTTGTATAAAGATGTCAAAATATGTCGATGAATAATAATAGTTTTTTTTTTCTTTTGATAATTATAAAAATCAATTTCAACTAAGTGACAAGAGAAAGAATAATTTTCAATATGGCAAATAATGATGCTTAAATAAAGAAGAACAATTGAAATATTTCAAAATGACAGCCAGATTCAAGTGCAAGAAAGCACAGAGCAAAAGTTTCAGTCATCAATAATGAAATGAGTTGTTGCAAGCAAGCAAGCAAGCAAGCAAGAGTAAAACAACGTGCAGCAATCGTAAACGCACGCACAGAGACAACTCGTCAGTTACAGTAATGACGAATGAAAATTTGCCCCGAGCAAAATTTGAATGAGAACAAACGTTCTTTTCTCTCTCATGTGAAGAATGCATTTTTGAAATGCCAACGTGTGCAATTTTCTGTTACAATCGTCCTTTTTGCACACAACGATGAGTAATAATTTTAAAAAAAAAGTTGTCCTTCGTGAAGAGTAAATATTACTTTACACAATTGTTATAATAATAATATTTTTTTTAATACGTTTTTTACGTGAAAAGCCTACAGTTTTGCTTTTGAATAATAAAATTGCATAAAAGAATAAAGAGAAAAAAGACGGGGGATTTGCTATGGTGATAGAAATCGATCGCGCGTTATGCTTGCTTGTTTGTCAAGACGTAAAAATTTACAATTCCATATAGATGAAAAGTGATGATTGTTTACAAAAATACGATTATTATTAAAAATATGACTCACTTGCGACGAAATTCAGCCAGATCCGTTTGTAGACGGTTGATTTGACTTTCAAGTGTAGCTTTGTTCTTGGCAGTATCGTCGATCAGTTTTCGAGCTTCGGCCAACTCGCCTTCGTACATTTGCTTCACTGAAGAAGTATCTTTGCCCCAACGACCTCGCAAACCTTCCAAATCGTTCGCCAACTTGCGGTTCTGCGCTTCCAAAAAGCGCACCTTTTCAATGTAACTAGCAAGACGGTCGTTCAAATCTTGCATCTCCTTCTTTTCACGTTCTCTGGATTCGAGAATTGCCGACGCGGCGCCGGCTTGGTGAAAGCCGGGACTGAAGCCCGAAACACTGCTGCTGCCCATTTCGGTGACAATTTTCAACACCCGACCGCCGGCTCCGACTCCTGTAGGCGTGCCGCCGATGGTCGGCGTGCCCGGAGAATTGCGAGCAAAACCAGGTCTGGCGCTTATTGTTGACCGGTACTCTCCGCTGTCCATCTTGTTGGACAATGTGGGAAAATTCTGCTCTGTATGCTGTTCTTCAACTTTGCTGCTGCTGCTGGTGGTGGTCGTCCGTAAGCCGCCGCCGCTTTGCGAATTACTAGTACTACTAGTACTACTACTATTACTAGTAGTAATATTCTGCTTTTCAATTTTGGTTGTCGTCTTCAGCTCTGGCATGACGTCAAAGCTCGAGTCGAGCAATTTGATTGGTCAATTGGACGCACTGACAGGGGGACTTGATTGTCGTCGAACGTGTTCACCGCTCACGTTATTCTTCTTCACTGGGTTGGCTGGTTTTCTCTTTTTTTTCTCTATTTTCACTTTTTTCTATCAATATATTCCTGTATTATAATTGATTAATTGATTAATTAATTAATTGAAATAACAATCATCGCGTTGCAAAATACAAATCTCTTCTTTATATTGTAAATATGAATAATTGAATTAAAAGTAAAAAAAATAATAATAAACAAAAAATTGACCATCGACAACTAGGTGGTAGAGTAGTAGAAGAGCGAGCAAACTTTTCAATTCAAACATTCCACCAACCTTCGCAAGGAAGTTTCCGACGACATTAAATGCAAATCTTCCACCAAATCAACACCTTATAAGGTGATAAAGTAGGTCGTGGTGGGCGGAACTACTTGAGCGCCACCTTCGGCCCTATTGTTCAGCCGGCGGCAAAGTAAGTTTCTATGGCCGAGCTTTTCTTTTTCTCTTCGTTGAATCATCATCATCATTGCATAGCTTTGAAATTTGAATTTTGAAAATTAAACAATAATTATAATTTTTTTTTGGGAGGGTGTGTCCAAATATATATATGTGCTTCAATATTTCTCTATTCTCTCTCTCTCAACATACAGATCAAATATGCAAAAATGTATTCAAATTGCAACTTGATACACTTTCTTCAAAGGCTTTTTGTTTGAGTAAAATCTTCAAATAAATTTCACGTTGATCAATATCAACTTGGATCGTCGTGTGGAATGAAAATTATTGCTGCTCTCATTCGCCACATTGTCGACAAATGCAAATAATGACAAGATGAAGAAAATACATTTTTCAATAGTTAATAATAGCAATGAATGCAAATGACAATACTATACTGTGCACAGATCATCGGACAAATTCTCACTCATCCACAACCAATAAATAATAAATTGACAATTAATACAAACTATATTTATTCAAATTAACTCAAATAAAATTTGCATTATATTGAATGGATGAAAAGTTTATCTTTTCTTTTGAAAACAACAAATACAATATAAAAATTAAAAATATATATATATGTTCGATGAAAAAAAAGAAATTTTCCCCTCTTGATAAATTGATTGCAATCATTGATCATCACTAATTGCTCGAAAGGCGGTTTTGTAAAATTCCATTTGCACAACTCGAATTAAGCTCATAACGACCATTGCACTCGACGCAAATCTGCTTTTACGTGTTCTATTTTTAATTGGGTCAACATTGCATTTCAAGTATCTTTTTTCTGTAGTGAATCTCTGTACTATCAGTAAATTCACCGACCACATGCATAAATGATATTGTCTTTCCTTGTTCAGTGGAAAATTGAATATTAAAAAATTGTTCAACTTGAAATACACTTTTTAAAAATTATTTCATCACTTCCAATGATCATTTTTCTTGTTTTTAATTTTCCCAAGTCCCTTTTTTCATTTGAATTTGTGTATTCACATTTGCAATTTCATTGAATGCATTCAATTTTTGAAGCAAAGAAAAAGCATCCTCGCTTGGATAAATTTCTTCTATTCATTCAATTTGAAATGCAACACTGACAAACGACAACACCCAAATTATAAGATAAGAAAATGGTCAAATTGTGAAAATTTCCAAATATTTCTTCTGCTATGTTGCATAGTAGAAAGTGACTTTGAAAAAAATTTCCACGTCAACTTATTCACACAATTCAACTTTCAATTTTGACAATTTGCCAAATTGTAATTTTTATTATTTTATCTTCCACTTTTTCTTTTGGCAACGATGACGGGTGATATGCATTGATGAATGACCAACAGTGATCGATATGCATGTATGCATGTAATTTTCTTTGCACCAAAACGTACATTCACAAGCATCATTCTTGTTCTTCAACAAAACACTGACAACTCTGAGCAACGCAATTGTCTTTTTTTTTCAAAAACGACAAATTTAAAATTCTCAATTGCAAATTTTTACATTCTTCTCTTTTCACTTCAGTGATTGCTTTTTAGACATTTGAACAAAAAAATAAAGAAGAATAGAAACGAATAACGGTCTTGACCGACATCGTTTTGCCAGTTTTTCAAATTCAATTTCAAACTGCATGCAAATTGATCGTCCAATTTTACAATACTAACAACAAACAACTGCTCTAAAGCTTCTTCATTCAAAGCAAAAAAAAAAAAGAAACTAATACTCTCTTGTTGGTCGAATGATTCACCCGAATATGTGCAAAAAAAATAATACTTCCAACATCAATAGCAAACAAACAAACATACATACATACTTCTTCTCCTGGTGCTGGTTTCACAATTACACAGGCATACTGTAGCCGTTCGAATTTTACTTTTGTATTTACCGACAAGTGATTAATTTCACATCCACTACCTCAAGAAGCGAATCAATTTATTTGTTCAACTTGTCCAAATGTCTCATTCTTATTTATTTTATTATTATTTTTTTCCTCCCTGCTTTCCTTTTGCAAATTTGCTCAACATCACAGTACGGTTGTCAGTTTGAAGATTCCAACGGACCGGTGCGATTAAATCGACCAGTATTGTTTGTTCAATTTGTCAAACTGATTGTGCAATTGTGCACAACCTATTGCACCAGCCGAAACTAGCACCACTTTCATTGTGCAAATTATGAATCGACTGTTGTTGATTTTATTTCAAAAATGATCAAATCATCCTTCTCTAACTATCAATCCAATTCAACTGATGCTAATGACAAAACTTTGTAATTTTCCAATCAATCAATGCGATTGTGCGCAATTTTATAATTTTCTTTCATGTTGATTTTTCTTTTTTGAATAAAAAATTTTAAATGTATTGGAAAATAAATTACAAATGAATTGAATGAAATAAACATTCATTCATTCTTTTCAAATCAACCTATTACGACAAAATCAGTCGTAAATATTAATTGTTCTTGATTATCTACAGTAATGAAATAATAACGTTTTAATTAAATTGCTCGTTAAACTTTTTTTTAAAAAGCAATTACAGCTTCTGAATGAAATTCTTTTGTTGCAATATTATGTAGAAATTCTTCATTTTTAATAATGATGAAAACAAGTGATTGTTGTATTGGTTTTCATTGATTAAACTTTTCTAAAAATACTAAACGTAAAACTCAAATCACTCTGACGTATACTCTGTTTAACATGAAAATGCAAACATCGACAAAGATAAAAAGATAATCCGTTCAAAGCATATTAAAACATCACCGTACGTGTGTGTGCGTACGCACAGTATATATAGTATGAATAATGTGTATATGCAAACAAACTTTATGTTCAAGTTGACATTTCTCAAATTCTTTTCTGCCAATTTATTTTTAGAGAATTAATTTTATTAAAAATTTCACTGTTTTACCATCAGAAAATATTGATTGATTTCTTTACGGACTCGGGTCTGTTGGAAATAAATGATTGATGTAGGATAGGACACAAAAGTCCGGCTTGTTGAACGGATCCTCCGGATCAGCTACGGAATCCAACGCAGATTGTACAGTTTCAGAAAAACGTACCGGAGTCTGCAAGTCAATCATCCCAAGCCATTTCGGCTTTTGCTCGTCTGAATCACTCATGATTGTTTCTCAATTTAAATTTGCTGTTCATTTATTGAAAAAAACAAACGTTGCGAACAACAAAAAAAATAATATCTTTCCAACGAATTATTCAACCAGTACAAAATGATGAAACAAAAAACATTTGATTTAATTAAAATTTAACATTTGAACACACATCACACTTTTCACGTGGCAGTGATCAAATTCATCAGCTTCGTTGGGCCGGTACAGGAAATGATAGCTACTACCCATGAAGTTCCTCTCGACATTGTTGCACAAAGGTTTCGGAAACTGCGGAACAACAATCGTATATATATTTTTTTTAATATGAAAAACAAACAAATTTACTCACCTGCAACATTTTATGACGTGGGCAATTGGGTTCTGTTTGTTCGCTGAACATCAGTCGCATATCTCGCCAACGGTAAAAGTAATTCTGATTCAGTGGCATCAGTTTATGGCAGTGCATCTGCACCAGGTCTTTGCTTACCACGTAACAATGCTTGCCACTGTTCATGGCAGCGGTGATCACATACATGTCGTCTGTTGTTCTGAATAATATAAATTTGCATATGAGAATTTTCCATTTAATATCAAAACAGCAACAACGTACAGGTTGGAAACGGAAAACAACTTTGACATTGTACGCAACGGATCCGCAGCAAAACGCATAAAATGCTCTCGTCCAACAACCAAAATATTTTTGAAGTTCAACTCAAATCTCAACACACGAACCAAACGAGTAATCTGTTAAAAAAAAAGCTAAATTTCAAAAAAAACAAACTTTTTTGTTCTCAATTTTACCCTTCTTATCTGAACGTCGTTACTGGCAGGATCTCCAAGATAGGCTATGTTGCAGCCATGGACCACAACGTCGAACGGACCATTTATGTTCAAAAATCTAAATTGCATAAAAAGAAATANATATATATGGTTTAGTCTCCTTCGGGCCAAATTTTCATCGTCCTATTTTACTGGTCGTTGAACGCGCTATTTTATTGGACCTTCCTGACGTTATCTTATTGGTCTTCCTAACCTAATTGCTCATTGATTCAAACTGTTCATTTCTGATTGGCTGCAATATTGTTTCATTTCATTGGTTCAAATATGTCAAAACAAAATTTCTATGAATGATAAAACTTCAATTTTGCTAAAAGTAAACTCAACATAATTTTGAAATAATAAAAATTTTCACTACTATTGTTACGTAACTATTACTAAAGTTAAGACGGTGAAAATTTTGCCCGAAGGAGAGCATCGCTATATATATATATGTATATATTACCTTGCAAAATAATTTTTGAATGATTCAACAGCCGATTCATCGAAAGTGAAGCATTGACTTCGGTCATAAAAGTCCACATACTGGTCCAATGCACCTTTACTCGTCCATTCGTCACTGCTGCAAATCGTCTTTACCAAATATTTGGCCATCTCCACGTGACATGAAGCGCTCAAAGTGAACGGACACTTCATTGTCAAAGGCCAAATCCAGCCGATGCAAAGGTATCGACAGGCGGCAATGAAAATTGTGCTCATCAAGCGGCATTTGGTCGGACTATCCAAGACATTGGACCACATCGATGAGAATTTATCAAATTCTCCACACAAACATAAGACGATCGCCTTCTGGTATGTGAAGAAATTTGGAAAACTTTTCTCCATGATAAGTATATGGTCCAGAAGTTCATTGGCCACTTTTGAGTCAAAATTTTCAAAGCTCTTCAAATAACATTGTTCCAAAAAATGCACTGCTTGTTTAATGGTAGTTGGATTGTCCAAGCCAGTGTCGAACAAATAACTGATGTAAAACATTCCGAGATCAAAATAGCAGTTCTGTTCCAGTACTTTGAGAACTGCACAATCAACCGTGTTCTGCTTATCTGAACTGTCCAGTAGCATTCTTCTGAAATAATCCCAATCCTCATAGGATACGATATCATTGTGCACAATGTACGAATGGATTGTTTGGTACAAAGCTTTAGATATCGTATCCATGCAGAGTATTGGATCCATACAGTTCAAGCAGAATAAAATCTGAGTTGTTGCAAAACTGCTTTCCAACAGCTTCAGTCGACTCTTAATTTGGGCACTTTACCAACAGTTTTTATTTCTTTTTATACTTTATGAAGCGATATTTACGATAAAAATGTTCCGCCTAAAAAAAGAATAAAAATCTATTAGTCGTTAATAAAATGCATTGAAAAAAATTACGTTGCTCACCCGACACGCCGCTTCGAAAATGTCTTTTAGAGATTTGCACGACTTTTAGTCGCTCTTATTTTTATCCAGGCAAGAGAAAAACTGATCACGTGCTGTCCAGCACTTCTATCTGTTATCCAAAAGTGGCGCACCAGAAGCTTCGCTCATCAACAATGACCCCAGTTTTATCAAGATGACCTATACATGCATTTCAAGGATTACGGTAGATTTGCAGGTTTTGTTATAAACTGTACGATAGATTATTCGTATTTCTCAAGTGAATTGAGTTTATTGAACAGTTTTTATAACTTAAA